>LOEQ01008760.1:54515-66772 GCA_001685075.1 Bramus lutescens
TCTATCTATCTATCTATCTATCTATCTATCTATCTACCTACCTATCTATCTATGCGTCCATCCACCCATCAATCCATCCATCCATCCATCTATCTGTTTAACACCCTGGCTGCAGTTTCTTCTCCCTTCTCTCGCCCCAGTTCTTCCCCCTAAACCCTCTCAGCTCCCACCCCAAATCTACCCATCCTCCATTTCTCTTTAGGAAAGGACAGATCTCCCATAAGTATCAACAAAAATGGCCTATCAAGTTGCAGTAAGACTAAGCACCTTCCCATGTATAAAGACTGGACAAAGTATGAAGAGCAGGGTCCTAAACACCTGAAAAGAATCAAGACAACCTCACTATTAGGAGTCCCACAAGAGGACCAAGCTACAAAACTAAAACATATATTCAGAGTGCTTAGGTCAGTCCCATAAAGGTTCCCTTACTGTCAGTTCAGTCTCCATGAGCCCCTGTGAGCCCAGGTTAGTTGATTTTGTGATTTTTATAATCCTAAACATATATGTACTCAACGTTGGTATACTCAATATCATAAAGGATACACTACTACCACATTTAAAGCCGCAGATAGACCTGAGGATAGCAACAGAGGGTGGCTTCATTCTCTACTCTCATAAATATACAGGTCACCTGAACAAAAGCTAACTAGAGAAACATGAGAAAAAAATGGCATCTTAAACCAAATTGATCTAACACATATCTATAGAATATTCCACCAAGCACTAAAGAACACCTTTTCTTCTCAGCAACCCATGGAACTTTTTTCAAAATCAATTGCTTTCTAAGACATAACAAATCTGTGCAAATTGAAATAGCAACCTGAATTCTATCTGTTCACAAAGAAATAAATCTATATATCAACAACAGAAGCAACAGAATGTACACAATCTCATGGAGACTAAACAGAAGCTAGAGGATAATACTTAGGTCAAAAAAGAAATCAATAATGAAAGTTTAAAACTCCTCTAATTTAATGAATGTACAACATGCCAAAATTATGGAAAACTTGAAGAGAAATGTTTGTAGGATTAACATAATAGTCGTGACGTATTAATAATAAAAATAGGTTAACCACAAAAAACAGAACACAAAGAATAGTTTCATACCAGAAACTTAAAAGAGGGGAAACATACACACCACATGAGAAAAATCACTAATCAGCAGAATACACTAATCAACAAGCACAACTCATTGATATCTCTCATCACCAATGGTCTCAATTCACCAATAAAATGGATGGAAAAGCAGGCTTCATCTTTCTGCTGCATCCAAGAAACATCATTACCATCAAAGAAAAGATAGACGTTACCTCAGGGCAAAAGGATGGAAAAATGTATTTTAGGCAAATAGACCTAAGAAACATACTAGTGTAACCATTTTAATATCTCCCCCCCAAAAAATAGACTTCCATACAAAATTAATCTAAAGAGACAGGTAAGGATATTATTTACTAATGAAAGGAAAACTCCACCAAGAGGACATTGCAATTAACATCTATGCATCAAACATAAGGCGACATATGTTCATAAAAGAATGCTGTCACAGCACTAATCACATATGGAACTTTACAAATTCTAGTGGGAGACTTAAATATACCATACTATCAATAACAGGTCATCCAGACAACAACTAGTCAGAGAAATGCAGGAACCACTGATATTTTAAACCAAATGAACATCACAGATATTTCCAGAACATTCCATAAATTGAGATTATTGGTGATAAGAGGTATCAATGAGTACAAAGGAAATACCTTCCTATCAATACCTCACGGAACATTCTCAAAAAATGACCACATACTTGGACACAAAGCAAGTTCTCAACAGACACAAAAAATATAAAAAAAACTCCCTGCTTCATAACTGACCACCATGGATTAAGACTGTACATCAATAAGAGAAAGCTTACAAATTAATGGAAACTGCATAATTCTCAACTAAATAAAAATGGGTCAAAAATAAGAAATGAATTAGAGACCTTCAAGAATTGAATGAAAATAAATGGACAACTTACACAAACTTGTGGAATACAATGAAGGAAATTCTGAAACATACATCAATAACACTAATTGCCCATAAAAAATAATTGAAGAGATCTCATGCTAGTAACTTAACAAGACACCTGAAAGCTCTAGAACAAAGAGAAGAAATCATACCCATAATGAGTATTTCAGAAAAATAATTAAATTCAGGGATTCAATACAAAACATAGGAACAAACAAACAACAAAAACAAAAATACAGAGACTCAAAAAAATAGTTGTTTCTTTGAAAAAATCAGTAAAATTCACAAAAACCTTCTCCAAATTAACTAAGAGATAGAGAGAGAATATTCAAATTAACAAAATTAGAAATGAAAGGGGAGACATAAGAGAAACTGGGGGAATCCTAAGAACATACTTTCAATCCTGAACTCCACAAAAATGGCAAGTCTATAAGAAATGAATAATTTTATTGATAGATAACATAAATCAAAGTTAAATAAAGATCAGATAAGCAAATCAAACAATCTATATCTGCTAGTGAAATTGAAACAGTCATTAAAGGTTTGACAATCAAAGTCCAGGCCCACTTAGTTTTAGCTCAAAATTCTACCAGACTTTCAAAGAGTTAATGTCAATTTTCTTCAATTATTTCACAAAATAGAAACAGAAGGAACAATGCCCAGTTTGTTTTACAATGCCACATTACCAACCTACATAAAGACCCTATAAAGAAAGATACCAAATTCACTTACTGATATTTTTGCAAAATTTTACAATGAAATTCTTGCAAAGTGAATCCAAGAACATACCAAAAAGATCATCTGCCATGTTCAAGTAGGCTTCATCCTAGTGATGTAGTGATGGTTCAACATCTATAAATCAATAAATGTAATCCACCATATAGACAAACAAAGACAAAAATAACAGGAGCATCTAATTAGAAACAGAAAATGTCTTTGAAAAAATCCAACACACTTCTTTGAAAAAAAATTCTGAAAAGATTAGGAATACAACAGACATACCCAAACCTAATGAAGGCAGTTTATAACAAGCCCATAGCCAACATCAACTGAAATGAAGAGAAACTCAACAAAATTCCATTAAAATCAAGAACAAGGTGAAGTTGTCCACTCTATCCATAGTTATTAATATAGTACTTGAAGTGTTAGCTAGAGTAGCAAGACAACTGAGGGGATCTAAGAGATGTAATTTGTGAAGAAGCAAGTCAAGGTATATTTTCAAATGATTTGATAGTATATATTAGTGACCTTAAAAATTCTACCAGAAAACTCCTACAGCTGAAAAACACATTTAGCAAAGTAGCTGGATACAAAATTAACTTTTAAAACTCAGTACTCCCCCATACACAAAATATAAATAAACTGGAAAAATCATAGAAATAACAGTTTCCACAATAGGGTCAGATAAAACAAAATATCTTGGGGTAATCTAAGAAAGTGAAAGATTTGCAAGAGTAAAAACTTTAAGACATTGAAGAAGATATCAGAAGATGGAAAAAACTCTGAAGTTCATGGATCAGTAGCATTAATGTAGTGCAATCACCATCAAAATTCCAACACAATACTTCACAGACACTAGAAGGTCAAATTTTCAGCTTCCTACAGAAACACAAAAATCCATTATTCTTAATTTGATCCTGAATAATAATAAAAAAATCTGACTAAGGTCTCATCATTCCTGATTTCAAGTTGTTCTACAAGAATATAGTAATAAAAACATCATGGTATTGGCATAAAGACAGACACAACAATAAATGCAATTGAATCAAAGTCCCAGACAGAAATCCACACACCAATATGAACACCCGATTTTTGATAAAGAAGCCAGAAACTCATGGGAGATAAAGATGGTATGTTTAAAAAATAGCGCTAGTCAAACTGTATATAGAAGAATCAAATTAGTTCCAGACTTATTACTCTGTATAAAACTCAACTCTAAATGGATGAAAGTATTCAGCATAATGCCAGATACATTGAATTTGATAAAGGAGAAAGTGATGAATAACCCTGAGCTTATGGGCAAAGGAGAAGACTTTCTTAACAGAACATTGTTAGGACAGGTACTAAGATCAATAATAAGCAAATGGGACCTCATGAAACTTAAAAACTTCTGCATGGTAGAGGACACTGTCATTCAGGTAAATCAGCAGCCTACAGAGTAAAAAAAAAGATTTTTTTTCCTAATTATATATCTGATAGAGGGCTAATATCCAAAATATATAAAGAGCTCAAAAACTTGCTATCAAGGAAGCAAATAACCTGATTTTAAAAATGAGGTACAGATCTAAATAGAATTCTCAAAATAGGAATCTGAAGTGACTGAGAAAGAAAGAAATATTCAACACCCTTATTTGTGAGGTTTTCACATTTGATTTTCATCTTAATTCCTTTTAAAATGCCTAAAATCATCCAAATAAGTGACATCTCATGCGGGCAAGGATGTAGAGTAAGCAGAACACTCATCCACTGCTGCTGTAAGCACAAACTTATACAGCCACTATAGAAACCAGTGTGGCAGTTCCTCATGAATAAGGGAGCCAAATTACTCCCAGGATCCAGCTATACCAGTCTTATGTGTATACCCAAAGGATGGCTCATCATACCAAAGGATGCTTTCTCAATCATGTTCATTGAGAATATATTATGAAGGCAGTTGTCTTCATAATAGCCAGAAATTGGAAACAATCTTGAGGTCCCTCAACAGAATAATGGATAAGGAAAATGTTATATGTATGCAAAGGAGTATTTCTCAGCTATTGAAAAATGAAATCATGAAATTCAGAGTAAATTAGTGCAAACAGAAAAAAATCACCCAGAGTGAGGTAACCGTGACCCAGGAAGAAAAAATGTGTTAAGTATTCTCTTATATGTGGAAATTAGTTGCTAAATCAATGCTAAACTATAATCATTAGAATCCCAGAGGTTAGGTAGAGAGTAAGGGATTAGGGATGGAGCAGATAGATTTCTCTAGGAGAAGGAAACAGAATAGCTAGTTTATAAGGAGGGCTGGTGGAAAGAGCATGTAGGGAAGAGGACAGTAGTGGAAATGCAGGGAGAGACAGCTAAAGTTAAAGATCATTTGAGGGTTAGTATGAGAACAGTATACAGTAGAAGCATCTCAAAATAGCTGATCTAAATGAAATCACCAAAATAATGGAGGAAACAGAGTTCCAGCTGGCCATCTCTTGTCACCAAATGAAACACCCAGTATCAGGATGTTGCTACAACAAATTGAATTGTTGGCCAAAGGCTGTACCGTAAGTACTGCAAACAACTGACTGATGTCAAAACTATAGTTTGCTCCTCACAAACTGACAGCAAGGCCCTATTGCTGAAGACAACGTCTACACAATTCACTGAACATGGAGAAATCAAGCTGGTGAATACAAAGAGCTTTTACCCCAAATGCTAAAGTCTTTGATATAGAATATCATTTGCATTCTATCAAAGGCAAAACGCAAATACTAACCTAGTCACAAAACTTTTGATATTCATGGTGTCTTGCCTGCAAGATACAGCAGTATAATGGTGGAACAAAGCTTGTGGGAGTAACTGATCAGTTACTTGATCAGTAACTGACTTGACTAAATTTCCACTTTACAATATGGAACTCATACTCAACACTGCCTGAGTGATCAAGGAGCTGAGACTAGATAGCCTAGGGGCCTAGGGTAAACCATATACTATTAGTCTTAAAAATTAAGAAAAAATGTAGTGGTAAAATAACTTTTGATTACATTATGCAATACTCATAAATTAGTACCAGGTTAACCCATTGTTAGAAAAGTTTCCTCCTCTAGTAAATTGAAATAGATACATTGGAACATTTTGCTTTAGATAAGTTATCCATTTCACCTCCTCCACTCAGGGATCAGGAAACCCTGAGGAAGAGGAGGTGAAATGAGTGTTCAAACCAGAAGGAATGGAGGACATCAATAAAACAAGGCCTTCTAAATCAACAGGATCAATGCACATATGAGTTCAGAGACCGAGGCAGCATGCACAGGGCCGGCATGGGTCTGCACCAGACAAGGTCCTATAGCTGAAAAGACACACCCATCCATAGCCCAGAAGCTATCACCAATTGATAACCTCTTTAAAATAAAGATTTAGTTTTCTCCAAGGGTGTTTCACTGGAACACTACTAATAATGGGAAATTTTGTGCCCAGCACTAGATGGATAACTCAAAACAAACTCAATGGCATTGTTGCTGGTTCCTTGTCTCATAGTACAATGTCTGGGATTTTCCCTTAAAAATATGATCTTTTATTTGTATTTTCAATACATATGTTTTTCTGCTCTCGTTTTACCTGGCAAGTTCTTTGCTTATATAATGGCTTTTAGTTTACTGTTTTTTTTTTCGGGCCAAGTAATTTTCTTTATTAATTAACCAACGAAAGCAACAGTTAGATAGAAGACACTCCTACATCATTTCCCCTTTTTCTGTTTAAACAAAAAGGAAGGCTTTAACTTTAACAYAGYAAAAATTACATATAACAAAACAGTTATCAAGCAAGAATTACACTTACAATATTTAGATCTATTTTATCTTTTACCATAACAAAGGAAAACTATAANGACATCTCACTGCCTGGACAGTCACCCAAAGTTCCTCTGTATCATTGGGGCATCTATCGTCAGCCTACAGGCCCGTAGTATCCAGCAGACATTTCCATGACGCAGGAAATTTCAAAGACAGTTCAGTCACTTTCTGCTGTGTCCTGCAGAATGTCTTGCAGACTCTTTCATGAGTCAGGAACCCCAAAGGATCATCTCACCTTTGGGCAAGTTCAGCAGTCCTCTCTCTACAGGTTCTTCGTAGCAGTTCAAGCAACAGTCTAGGCAAGAGAGGGATGGCTCATCCATTAAAGGTCAAGCTCACAACCAAAAATATAACAGTTTACTGTTTTTAATGGGATTCCTGAGTATATCAAGGAGTGGGTTTTTGTCATCTGTGCCTTCTCTTGAGATCTTTTTGTTCTGTTTGGTTGTTTTGTCCAATTATAAAATGTTAGTTTTTATTCTATGATATTTTATTTTATTATTAAAATTGAACTATGGAACTGAAGAAGTTATCAAATTGTTATTAAACTGAAAAAAAAAAGCATTCACCGGCCTTAGTCATGAAAGAAACAGAGATAAAAACTAGATTGACATTTCATCTCAATGTGCTCAGAATGGCCATCAACAGAAATGCAAATGACAACATATGATAGTGTGAGTGGGGGTCAGCCGGTTTGTCTCTCCACTGTTGGTGTCTGTATAAGCCAATATAGCCACTCTAGAAATCTCTTTGGAGGTCTCACAAAAAACTAGAATAGACCTACCATTTGACCCACTCCTGACACACACTAAGGGCATTTTATCTTACTACAGGATACTGGCATGTTCATGCTCATTGTCACCCTACTCATGATAGCTGAGAAATGAAATCAACCTCGATGGTCAGTATCTGACAAATAGGTAATGATTGGAGCACTGGACTGAGCTCCCAAGGTTCAGATGAAGAGAAGAAGGAGAGAGAATCTGAGCAAGGAAGTCAGGAACGCCAGGGATGCATCCACCCATTGAGACGGTGGGACTGATCTAATGGGAGCTCACCAAGGCCAGCTGGACTGGGACTGATGGAGTATGTGATCAAACTGAACTCTCTGAATGTGGCTGACAATGAGGGCTGACTGAGAAGCCAATGATTATGGCACTGAGTTTTGATTCTACTGCATGTACTGTCTTTTTGGGAGCCTAGTCTATTTGGATACATACCTTCCTAGACCTGGATGAAGGGGGGAGGGCCTTGGGCTTTCCACAGGGCAGAGCACACTGACTTCTTTTAGGACTGGAGAGGGGGAAGCGAGTGAGAAGAGTGCCAGGGAAATGGGAGGAGGAGAGGAGGTGAAAATTTTTAATAAATAAATTAATTAAAAAAGAAAATGTGGTATATATACCAAATGGAATATTACTCAGTTGCAAAGGAAAATAAAATCATAATATTTGCAGGTAAATGAATGGAACTGGAAAAATACTTTACCGAGTAATGTCATACAGACTCCGAAAGAAAAGCACCTCATTCTTTGTTATATGATGGTCCTAGGTTCAAATGTCTTGTTTTATTTGTTTAACATGGAGTACATATGGAATCTAGAAAATTAGAAATAGGCCACCAGCAGGGATTGTCCACTTGGAGAGTTAATAGAATATAAGTGAAATGAAAACGGGGGGGGCATTGCAGAGAGAGCTTTAAGTGGGTATTAAAATGACTATGATGTGAGAAATGGTAGGGAGATGGAGAGAGCGTATGTGAAGAAGCTTCTTGGGAACTTAATATCTTGCAGTTGAAGTAAATCAATGCAATAGGAGAGGCTAAGAGAATACTTGTGATATGAAAACACAGCGGCGAATACTGGGAGCTACAGATGCCAGTCAGGATGGGAGCAAGGAGGGCTTTTGAGAGATAAGATGTGGGTTAACCAAACCTAAAGCTGAAAGAGCATGGGAGCCTGAGGTCGAAAAGAGTGTTGTGAAATGCTGTATACTGGACATGGCAAGGTTGTTGCACATGTAGAATAAAAAGACAGGTTGTCAAAGTAGATTCAAAATTTAACAAGGTCCAACCACAACCAGTCTGTGATAAACATTTTGAATATGAAGGCACTGGTAGAATAAAATTAAAGGAATATAAACAGAGTTACTGTGCTAACAATTTAAATGAAGTGGGAGTAGCCATATTGGCTTTATTTAAAGCAGACTTGACAACAAAGTACATATTAACGAAAGCATCCATTTTACAGAATAAATCATAATTGTTAATGTAGATGCAGTAGTAAGGAAACCATCAAAGTACAGAAGACAAAAGGTAAGAGTAAAGCACAAAGAAATAGTTTTTTTTTCCTCTTCAAGGTTCAGAGTGCAGCACCCTCATTCTGCTTAGAAACACAGCCAGCAAATATTTAGTTTTAAAGGACAGAAACATTAGTCAATGGAACATAATGGACACATATCCTGCTCCAAGTTCAACAACAGTAAGAACTGTCTCCTCCACAAGTTCAAACAGAATAGTCAGCAACATTCTAGGACATTAAAATACCTTAACAAGTTAAGAGAAGCATATCATCAGATCACAGAGTAGTTAAAGTAGAGTCTAAGAAAAAAATTCAGAAAAACATAAGCTATATGGAGATTTAGATTTATACTTCTAAATAAAACCCAGAAAATCAACAGCACCACTGAGAACTTCCAATGGAAATTGTAAAAAGTTCTGAACTGCAGTGAAAGAAACACAACTTACCAAGAGGCACAGGATATAACAAAAGTATCTCTCAGAGGGAAACTTATAACAGTGACTATGTTAGAAAGAAAGAAACATTTAAAAATCAATAATAAAGATAACAATGCAAACAGAAGTTAATAAATAGGAACAATTAGAGTTGAAATCAATGAAATTAAGAGCGTAAAATAGTGAAGCCTGCGAATCAATTACTGTTGTTTTAAAGACCAATAAAATCGATAAACCTCTTTCCAAACTAAACTGAAGAAAAAATAGAGACTTCACAAGTTACTGGTACCATAGATGAAAACCAATAGACCTTTCTGAGGTCACTGTGCTAGTCAGTTTTATGTCAACTTGACACACTCTAGGGTCATCAGAAAGGAGAGAAATTCAATAGAGAGAATGGTTTCATAAGTTTGGGTTCTATAAACCTATAGAGCATTTTCTTAATTAATGATTGATGGGGGAGAGCACCAATTGTGAGTGGTGCCATCCCTGGGCTGGCAGTCCTTTATTCTATAAGAAAGCAGGCTGAGCAAGCCATGGGGAGCAAGCCAGTAAGTAGCACTCCTCCATGTTTTCTGCATCAGCTCCTGTCTTCAGGTCCCTGCCCTGTTTGAGTTCCTACCCTGACCAACACTAATGTGGAAACTTAAGTCAAATGAACCTTTTCGCCCTAAGTTTCTTTGGATCATAGTGTTTCATCAAAGCAATGATAACCTTAACTAAAATAGTCACAAAGAGGCTAATGAAGGCATAGCATGGACACTCCATTACTACTAGTTTGGTAACTAAAGTAAAACAGTCTGGTTCTGTGAAAGATAGAAACTAACAAAACTCACGTAAAGAAAAATAGGTAAACAGAATTAGTACATAATTATTGAATTGAATAAATAATTATCTACTAGGGCAAACAATGTTACATTGGTGAATTCTGAAACACATTTAAGAAAGAAATCATACCAGTTCATTGCAATCTCTGCCAGGAAATTGAAATACAAAGCTGTTTCCCAAATCCTTTTATGATGCCAGCTTTATACTAATATGAAAACCAGATAAAGACATTACAAAATAAAAAAGTACATGCCCTTATCTCTTATGAGCACAGATAAAAAATCCTCATGAAAATATTAACAAATTGACTGCAACAATATAAGAGAAGAATTATACAAAACGACCAGGCTGGATTTAGTCCAGTTATGCAAAGCTACATCCACATTTGAAAATCAATTTATGTAATCCACCATATCAACAGACTAAAGGACAAAACCATATAATCATATCAATCGATGCAGAAAATGCATTGGACAAAATCCATAACACAGTCAGAACACTCTTAGAAAACTAAAAATAAGGAAATAGACTCTTTTGGTAAGAGGCATCTATAAAAGGTCTATATGTAATATTATACTTAACAGAAAGTTCCAGAATATTTTTCTTCTATATTTTGGAAAACACAAGTATGATTTTTTTCCCAAATTTTATTTATTATGGTATGAGAGATTCAACAGTTCAAAAAGAGAAGGAATGATAATAAAGACACAAACAAGAAAGAAAAGAGTTCTGCTTTTACACATGGCAAGAATGTTTAAATACAAAGTGATAACTGATAAACACTTGGAAATAGTTTATAGTAAGACCATTTCATAAGATGAGAAAAAATTGTTCCTACTTAGAGCAATGAAAAACTAGAATTTGGAAAACAATAAAATTTTAATTTATTTTGACTTTGAACAATGAAACATTTAATTGTAGATATACCAAATCACACATAAAATCTGTATGTAGAAAACTCAAAACTCTGATGAAAGAAAAATAACTATATGTAAAATAAGAAAGAAGTATTCCACCCTTCTGGATTGAGAAACTAAAGTAATTCATATGTTCACTCTTTCTAACATGGTTTATAGAGTTAACATCCTTCAAGTCTTTAACAAACTATTTTGTGGATACTGACAAGCTCATTCTAAACTTTATTTTTTAAATATTTGCATGAATATTTATGCATGCATGACTGCACGTATGTGAATACACATGTGTGAGGGTGAATTGTATGGAAGCTCAAAATTGATATTAAGATTCTTCTTTAACAGAGCTACATTTTATTCATCTTACTTATTGAGGCAGGGTCTCTGAATAAATGCAGACTTTGTTGCCATTTGCTCATTTGCTATCCAGTTTTTTGCAGAGATCTTCCACTTCTACTTTTTGTGTACTAGAATTACAGGCTGGTTGCCATGTTCAACTGGCATTTATATGGGTGTTTGGCACCTGAAATTTAATCTTTATACTTGCAGTGCAAGCTCTTGAGCCCCAGCCATTGTTCTACTGTTTAAAGGAACAGAGAAGTTCAGCAGTGTATAGCATAGTAGTGAAGTTAATAAACAAAAGAAACTCACTGATTCAACTTCAAACTTATGATAGAGCTACAGTGAAAAAAAATAAATAGCCTAGTACAGGGGGTTCTTCTGTTCATGTCTTGCTTTCATTGGTTACTGAATAAAGAAACTGCTTTGGGCCTGATATGGCAGAACTTAGGTAGGTGAAGAAAGAACTGAACGTTGGGAAGAAGGGCAGAGTAAGAGACACCATGGATCTTCTGCTTGAGCTGGACACCAGTTAGAATATTGAGGGAAGCCACAGCCATGTGGCGATACACAGATTAATAGAAATGGGTTAAATTAAGATGTAAGAATTAGCCAATAAGAAACTAGAGCTAATGGGCCAAGCAGTGATTTGATCAATAAATGGTTAACTCAGTTGTAAGCTAGCCAGGCGGGTGGGACAAAACAGGGGGTCTCTCCTTCTGTAACAGCCTAGTGATTATAATATAATACGTTGATGAAGATAATTGACTAGTGAGGCCAGAATTAACTGTAATTTCAGCAAAACAATACTGATTATTACAAACACACAGCATGACAGAGAGAAAGAGAGAGAGAGAGAGAGAGAGAGAGGCGAACACAGCAAATGATCAAAGGTATT
>LOEQ01008761.1:56165-67417 GCA_001685075.1 Bramus lutescens
AGATAGAGATGTACGATAGATATATTGGTATGTGTGGAGATAGATGATAGATGATATATGGCAGACAGCTAGATGAGAGAAAGAGAGAGAAAATTGTTATCTCTTTCATTTTGTAGCACTAACTGCCTTTAACATGAGATTGTAGGCACATTTGGAATTTCTTCTCCAAAAGTACATTATTGCTTTCAGCCTTCTTGATTAACTTCATTCTCAGACGCTCTCTGTTCCTCTGTCTCTGTCTCTCTACTTTCCTCTTTTCATTCTACCCCTGTTATTTAAAAGGAATGTCTCAGCATGAATTAGCTGTCATATACAGGCGTGATATACAGGCTTCAAAGAGACTCTTTCTATAATTTTCTGCCCTAATTATCTGTCATGTGCTTCCTAATTTCTTCCAAATGTATCAGTTCCTAATTTATATTTACTCTTCTTTTCACCAATGATTTCACTTTCAGCTATATCCATTCTGCTGGCCTCCTTAACTAATCATTTAACTGTATTATATGGTGTGTCTTTAATTCCCTGGGCTGCTACAGGTTTTTATTTAATTTTCTTCAGTTTTGTAAATTACCATTGATTAAATCAATTCTCTCATTTAATCTCCATAGAAAAATTTCTTCTGTGACTTGAATTGCCTTTATCTAAAATTGCAGTATGAAGGAACACTTTATTTTTCATGGTTTCTCTCAAAAGAATAATAAAACATTGTTTTCTTTTCTGTATCTCTCCAAAAAATTTCTATTGCTTTTGACATGCTTTGGGAAGTTCATTATCTTTGACCATGGCTGAGAATAGTTTTGTTCATCTTATCCACTGGATATTAGGGTGGATGAAATAGCCTTCATTGCACCCCAAAAATACCAAATCATCTTAGCATGGATGTGTTTATCCTATCATTTCTAATTCATTTAAAGGATTTTTGATAATACTCACCATTTGCTCTGTAGCACTGTTGAGTGTTTCAGCCTCATAGATAACTCATTTTCTGGAGTTGTTTTGTTTGTTGTCATCGTCACTTTGTTTGTTGTTTCATTTGTTTACCATTTCTGGTGAATCCAGTGAGGGCTATCATTGGGTTCCATTTTTCTGTGCTTCTGGTTAAGAATAACTTCAAGTTGAATGAAATGCTCTCTGTTCATATGCACACCATAAATAAAGCAGAATTTGATTTGGGGTTGGGATCAAGTAACTTGATTTTGACTTTATCCCCTCCAAGTAACCGTTATCTTCCAAGATGCTCTTAAAATTGCAAAACCTCTACCTACCTACCCAATTCTATTGTATCTGTAGACCATAAAACAATAACACCATATCTTAGGGAAGTTACTGACTGTCAATTGCTTGTGTTTGCTAACTTTCTGTACTTCTCTAAACCATTAGAAATAATAATGTCAAAACTAGCCTCTTAAAAGGTTTTATATTGTTATATTTGATTAACACAAAGCATTAACTGCCTGAAAAACTAAAAAAAAAAAAAATCTCATCCTGATAACAAGTCTATGTGTTGAAACCGAGCTGTTATTACTGATATATTTAGCATAGAACTCATGAAAAAAAATGTGAAATTGAGTAGTACATAGGAAGGTGACTTTGATAATATTAAACGTTAAAAAAATACCTTGAGTTTAAAATTAAGACAATTTGTAAGCTTGAACTAAAATAACACGGTTATATAAAAACTAGCTGAATAACAAATGTTTTATGTATAATTAATTTGATCAAATATTAAAAGATTACATTTTTCTCCCCTAAAGTTAGCCAATGCTTACTTACACAACTTGTTTTCTTAAATTCTTTTTAAAAATGACATCTTTTATCAAATACAATTTACTGGTATAGAATCATATGCAAAAGGAAAAAAGCAATTTCCCACCTGGAAGGATAAGAGCATAGGTAACATTCAGCCTGTACTCACTGGTCTGAATAGATGAAAATATGCATCTGAGGACAGCTTTCTCTAATTATTTTTTACTTACTCATTGATTTTCTTGTATGCTAGTACAATTATATTAGATCATTGCGATAAGCGCCACATATTAAAGAACTGTGGATAAATGTTTCTTTTTGTGACAGACAGTGTAGTGAAAGGGGAGCGGGCCTGCTTTTTAGTCCCGCCCGGCTCCCGCATGGCTAGCTTTACACCCGAAATAACGACACACATGCAGTTCAAATTTAAACTGCTTGAAATTTGAGGTCAATACACCTATATTTAATTTAAACATCTAAAACTCAGCTTTTGAATTTTTCTCTATATGGATAATTGTGATTTTCATAAAGCAAAAAATAAAAAGTAAATGTTCAATGGATTTAACTGGATGAAAAAAAAAAGGAAGTTTCCAAAACAAACCTAACATTATCAAACAGTGAACAATTTAGTCCAAAGAGCACTAGTTTGAAATGAGCCTAACTGTGGTGAGCTGCTTGGAGCCGCACCTTAAAGATGGCGCTGGCTTCCGCCCCTCGTGATCCCGAAAGCGAGGTCTCTCTGTGATAAACAACTCCATATATGGCTAAGGCCAGACTCAAGCCATAATCATGTGATGATCACAAGCTCCATGCGTATGTGTGGACCTATGGACAGTGCCCACATGGAAATCCGGGGTTGGTAGCCCAGGCCTACTTAAGGGCTGGGAGAGGCTTTCCAGGGGAGAGAGAGTCCATTATTAACAAGGTCCTGAATAAACTGCTTGCAAGAAGAGCTCCGGTGNGCCGCACCTTAAAGATGGCGCTGGCTTCCGCCCCTCGTGATCCCGAAAGCGAGGTCTCTCTGTGATAAACAACTCCATATATGGCTAAGGCCAGACTCAAGCCATAATCATGTGATGATCACAAGCTCCATGCGTATGTGTGGACCTATGGACAGTGCCCACATGGAAATCCGGGGTTGGTAGCCCAGGCCTACTTAAGGGCTGGGAGAGGCTTTCCAGGGGAGAGAGAGTCCATTATTAACAAGGTCCTGAATAAACTGCTTGCAAGAAGAGCTCCGGTGTTGCATCATTCCTTGCTGGTCGAGGGCAAATGTGACACCTAACATTTGCATTGAAAAAAGCAAAGAAAAATTTCTTCAGAAGCATCCGAACATTTTTGTTGTTTGAAGACACTTGTCTGTTCATGTGGGTAGTTGCCAATATGTCAGAGATTTGGAAGTCAAAGTATTTAAAGTACAAGTCAGATGGTTCTGAAAATCATACAAAATAACAAAAAAAAAGGTCCCAGAGACTTTTAAGCCACTTTCAGAAGTAGTACAGTTCTACCTGTATGAAGAAATAGAATAAACCATCAATATTTAAATCTTGCTAGAACCTCATAGAAAATGGAGGTGGTGATCCAATAAGCAATTTATTTCAGTCATATCTGAGTATCTGATAAAATGTACTAGCACATTCCTAATATATCAAAATATAGAAATGTGTCCGCAGATAAATATGTAGTTCAGCTATTGCCTAGTACATGTATGGCATTGGATTAATTGCTAGCAGCACATGTATGTATGTATGTATATGCAGGTACATATTTATGTGATTTCACAAAAATGAACAAGTGTTCTAAAATATATTAAAACATTCTAGAGAAAAGTGTGTGCTCATTTGCAAGACTGTTTATTTACATCACATTCTCTTTTCTACTTTCATTAGCACAAATTTCCTTCTCTTTAGATTTCCTAAAATGTTTCCTCATATTACTCTGAAGGCATTTTTATAATGTTTTGTGGGACTGAAGTTCCAGTAAACACAATAGAGTGCATTTCCATGAGTTCTAGAACATCAATAGAAGAAGGAAAGGAATTCTAAAAAGTTTAATAGTCTAAGCATAAACAATAACAGCAAAAATTATTAACTTTTGTTTCTCTGGTAAGTATTCAGCAGCCAGAAAGAATAATCAATGATTTTAATAGATCAAAATCTATAAACAGTTCTTCTTTAATATTATTGGATAATTTTATTACAGAATATAACATTACATAAACAAATGACAAATAATTGACATTAAAAGCAAAATTTAAGGAGGGATGGGGAGGGGGAGGGGAATGGGAGGAAGTGTAAATTTTTGAATGCAAAAATAAAAATATGAAAAAAGGCTAAAAGAAGAAAAGACATATCAATAAAAACATTAATAGACTAAGATGCAAAATTTTATTTTATAGATTGGAAAAATTTAGACATAGTTATCTTTTCCTTAGTTCTGTCATCATGCATAAATTTTTACAAAATCCCTTCCTAAACTGGGACTATTTTCTCCCTAAGAAAACTAAGAGTAAATCTTCTTTGAAGTATATTTTTAACTAGTGAAAAGGTGTCATTCAACATATTTAATATTAACAAATGCACAATATTTATGATTTGGCAATTATTATTTAAAAGAAAATAAGTTGTAACCATTAAATTTTCCCCAAACTTGGTCATTTTCTTGATGTATCCATACTTCAAGAGCATCAATCACATGATGAAAGACTAAAATCTAATTAGAATGCTTAGGTAACCAATGCAGCTAATTTTCATATATTTATCAATAGTGTTAATTATGACCTGGAGACTTTTATCTAACAGATGATTACTTTACTACATAAAACTCTTGTTTTCATTAGATATGATATTTTTATGAATTCAATGCTTTCCAATCAACTGTAAAATATTGTATGTTTATGAGTTAGTGAATTCCAATTTCCAGCTTGTAACTTTCATAACCATTTCAAATTAATCCAGTCTCTAACACCCAAATCATTGATTAATTATGCAATAAATATGTATTATAAAGTTTTGCATTAAGTCAGTTGCAACTATGAATAGATAAATGTCTCTCATTCCTCAGTGAGAGACACGTATGATTGTTATGTATCTGTGTCTTTAGAAGATGTTGGTCACAGTGGCTTCATGGTTACTACTTGTCTGCAGTTGCATTGACTTCCTACTTAAAATCATTCCTTGCTTCCTTGCTTAGTTTAATAAATCTGAGTTCACAATTCTGAAATTATTTGGATTTTTTCCGTGTGTGTGTGTGTGTGTGTATTTGTGTGTTTGTGAGTGTAACCTGCTCAGTCCATTTAGTGTTGTTCGTATGTATGTGTTTTTGGAGTTGAAAAGAGAGCTTCTCTTTGCAAAAGTTGAAAACTATTACAGAAATACACAACTGGTCAAAATGCAGAAAAAGGGTAACTGTGGCATGCCCAACACCTAACCTAAGTACTTGAGTTAATGGAAAATATATTGCTAAATTGAACGAATTAGGTGATGATAGGTCATACTGTGTATGTAAGTTTTTACTATAACAATTATCACAAGAAAAATGGTTCACAAACAACACACTATTTGGTTTTTATCTCAATTTTGGAACATGGAGGTCTGTAATCAAGATGTTAGCATATTCTGATACAGTAAGGATCTTTTCTGAGCTGAACAAAACTAAATGCAAACTATATTTCATAATATTGAAAGAAATCAAATCTTTCCTATGTCTCATAAAGGTACAGGTTTCATTCATTAGGGCATCATATTCATAACACACTTTTTAAGACTGCACCTCTATAGTCCCGGCCATTGAACATTAGACTTTAGCAAAAGAATTTCAGGCAAAAGTGTTTTCTCAATAACACTGCCTTTTTAAGATGAAAGATATGTGCTTTGATATATGAAGAAAGTATCAGCAGTAGAGAAAATTTTTCCATCTACTTTGTCAATGAAAAATGTTAAAATGTATGATTATGAATCCTTTGCTTCCCTATCAAGTCATATCATAGTTTGAATTAAAAGTACATATTTTAAGATATTATTTCAATCAACATAACTTTCCCATTTGCATTAGTTAGTATGCATTAAAATAATAAGCATCAATGAAAACAATAAAATATTACAGACTTCAAGTTATTATTAATTAGCTTATTTATTTATTCTGCTTTGGAAAGTGACTTCAGGAACAAAAACATTTTGAGTAAATATTAAAATATTAAACTATTCTCATAGTTCATAACTACAGCTTTATATTTCAGACATCTACATAATAGTAACTATTCACCGCCACCACCATCTCCCCTCACCAAATTTCATGACACACAAGTCTCCTCCCTTATGAAACACCATATTTTCTTAATAATGTTAGCATTCTTTTGCATATCTAAATATTATACTTGAAATGTTTTGAAAAATGATTATTTTGTCTTAATACTTTACAAGTTCTTGCAAGAACTCTTAGATAACTATCAATGTGATATTTCATAGTACAGTAGGCATAGAATATAAATTATTTTGAATGTCACACATCAAAATATAGTTGTCAGTAAGACTGAACTCTTTCTGGATGCCTGGAGGAAGTATCTGCTTCAAGACTTATTGAGCTTGTTCATAGAATTTAATTATATGTGTTCTTGAGAAAAATAAAGCATTCTTGTTTACTTGCTGGCTAGTGCCAGGACATTTGAGACCATTAGACTCTGAAGATCTCTTACTATGTTAGTTATGGACCCTGTCTTCTGTCTTAAGACAGAAAGAATGAACCAATTCCCTTTATGACTTAAATATATTTGATTTATGTCTTTATCTCAAATTTAGTAACCTTTTTGCATTTTTGTTTTAAGAGCAAATATTATTAGATCGACATAACATGAAGCAGGGTCATTATTTTAAGTACATACAAAGTTCGTTTAATATCACCTGGAAAATGTGTTTAGAACACTGGTTATATTGTACTTTAATTTCATAGCCAAAAAGAGTGATAATTATGAGGGAAATATGCTTACTATTTTACCTGACACAACAGATAAAGATGTTTTTCTTCCTCGTAGAGATGAGATTCAAAAAAAGAAAATCACTGCCGATTATTTTATATTTTTTCAACCAATGATTTTTCCAGAGGAAAGAAAGAGAGGTTATAATAGGGAAAATGGACGTTGGTCCCTGTTTCTCAACTTTACCCTATCTCTCATAGATTATCATATGTGCTTCTTTTATAAAAAGGAGCCAAACTTGCATTATTTTATTGAGAATATAAACATTTGTAGTTAGATACGAAAATACAATGAAAAATTCCTTTTAAACATAAAAAATATGGGAGAATACATCTGATTTTCGAAATGTTTGCCTTTAGGGTCTTAAAAATCTCTCATTGCGTCAGTGTAGAGTTACAAATGAAATCCCAAAATGCCATGCCTTATAGGATTCCTGAAGTCTTAAGGGACAACATATATATCAACTAGTATATGCTGTTCTTTGTAATCATATTGGGTAGGGGAACAAAAAAGAATCTGGGTTTCTTCCAAGTTCATTTTATGGTCATTGAGTAAGATTAAAGTTTGAATAGAGAGCTAAGTAAATAAACACCTATGCAAGTCTAGTCAAGTTATGATCCCACTCCCATGACCCTTCATTGTGTGGCCTTCAATCAGTCTCAACCTGTAAATTGGTCGGAGAAGTCATTAAAACTTCTTGAAATCTCCACACAGAAAACAAGTTATATTCTATGCTTTGTTCTTTCTCCTTATCCTGGAATACAGTTTCTGGAAAATTTCATATTTCTTTGAGTTCTATTGTTTCACTTCTCTGATAGATTGAGTGAAACAAGGGTCTTTCTAGAATGTATCATTTTAAATAGGCCATTTATAAAACCCCACTTTTGTTTTCAGACTTTTGTTGTAAGATGAAAAGCTCTATGTTTGGAATGAATATAATAAATAGATGCAACTGAGAAGCAAGGTAAGGGTATATTCAATTAATATTAGGTGTATAAAACCATTTTTATAGCCTCTTAGTTTTAGCTACTTTTGGAAGGGCTGACACAAGCAACTCTATTTCATCTGTGGCATATTTTGTATTTGTACATTCCTAATGGTCTGTGAAAGATTTATAAATATTTATAAATATTAGGTATTGTCTATTTTGCCCCAAATGACTTGAATTTTAATATAGTTTCATTCACATTAGTTGTGTTATTCTAAAGACTATTATCAAATATCTTTTAAAATTTAGAGAAATATTGATTCTGACAAGTAAGCCTGAAAGCAGATTTGTTTTTGTGATGTCTTGATCTGCTAAGCTATTACCCACAGGGAAAGGTTGGTGGACAAATATGGCTGACCAAAGAGGCACTGATTCCATTCAATTATTTCATACAGTTGCTCCTGTGGATTCTTGCAATAACTCCTTGACATCCATCACTCTTCTCTTCAATTTGCATTTAAATCAGAACAACTATGAAGAATCATTTTCTTCATTTCTGAGATAATGGAGAACAAATCAAAATATAGTTGGTTAACATTGTTTTCAAAAATTTTTGTTTGTAGATAAAGGGGAAATTATCACAACTAAAATAAAGGCACACTGGACATTGGCACATTGGGTTGTAATTACAACAATTTAATTTTACTTTTATCTATTGCATTTATTTTTATAGCTCACAATGTTCAAATACTACATGTAGGCTGAGCAAGGTGTCTATGTAAAGAGAACGGTTTTCCAAAAACCAGTAAAAGCAGTAGGGATAAATCCTGGTGCCAATGCCAGTGGCCCCTCAGTCTGCTCCACCCATGCAATTTTCAACTACATTCAGAGGGACTAGTTTGATCCTATGTTTGTTCCTTCACAGTCCTGCTGGTTTTAGTGAGCTCCCTTAGCTCAGGAAGACTGTTTCAGTGGGTGTACCCACCATGGTCTTGACCTATTTGCTCATTTTCTCATTCCTCCCACTCTTCAGCTGAAATTTGGGAGGTCAGCCCAGTGCTCTGATATGGGTCTCTGACTCTATTTCCATCAGTTGCTAAACGGAGGTTCTATGGTGATATTTATGATATTCATCCATTTGACTACAGGGCAAGGCTAGTTTGGGCACCCTCTGTTCTATTGCTTAGGGTCTTAGCTGGGGTCATTCTTATGGATACCTGGGAATTTCCCTAGATCCAGGTTTTTTGCTAACCACATAATGGCTCCCTTAATCAAGATATCTCTTTCCTTGCTCTCATCTCTGTCCTTCCTCCATCTCGACTATTCCATTCCCTCAAGTTCTTCTTGCCCCTCCCCTTCTTCCTTCCACTTCTCCTTCTACCCTCTCTTCTCTCCTCACTCCTCTGTTCCCAATTTTGTCAGGTGATACAGTCTAGTTCGACTTTCCAAGTGTATCTATATGTTTTTCTTAGGAGTAAACTTGTTACTTAGCTTCTCTAGGACCATGAACTATAGGCTCAATAACTTTTGTTTATAACTAGTATGCACTTATGAGTGAGCACATAACCATATTCATTTTTGGGGTCTGGGTTACCTCACTCAAGATGGTGTTTTCTAGTTCCATCTTTCATTTTTGGGGTCTGGGTTACCTCACTCAAGATGGTGTTTTCTAGTTCCATCTTTTGCATGCAAAATTAAAATCTGATCATGATAAATATGATAAAAGAGAAAGTAGGACATAGTCTTCAATGCATGGACACAGGAGACAACTTCCTAAATATAACACCAGTAGCACAGACACTAAGAGTAACAATAAATAATTGGGACCTCCTAAAACTGAGAAGCTTCTGTAAAGCAAAGAACACACACAGTCAATAAGACAAAAAGGAAGCTTACTGAATGGGAAAAGATCTCACCAACTGATTTGGACTGAACTCTAAAATATAAAAATAATTCAATAAATAGACCGAAAAATTCTAAATAACCCAATTAAAAAAATGGAGTACAGAGCTAAACAGTGAATTCTCAACAGAAGAATCTCAAAAGGCCAAAAATACTTAAGGAAATGTTCAACATCCTTTGACATCAGGGAAATGCAAATTAAAACAACACTGAGATGCCATCTTATACCTGTCAGAATGGCTAAAATGAGAAACACCAATGATAGCTTATGCTGGAGAGAATGTGGAGTAAGGGGAACACTCATCCATTGCTGGTGGGAATGTTAAAACATACACTTTCACTTAAAGAAAACCTCATACATCAGTTAAAGAATTGTTGGTCCTACAAGAAAGCCACAAGCAGAAAGATGCTCTCATAATAAGATACTGAGATGCTTTGGCATGATAACATCAATCAATTTCAGGTCACCCAAAGAAGAAAAGCACACAGTGAATGTGCAAAAATAGAAAAATGTGAAGTCAGCAACCTTCAAAGGGAAAAGAGGTTATGGTGTATATCAGTTACTATTCTGCTGCTAATAAAATGATTTCCAAAAGCAACTAAAGTAATATTAATTAATTAATTAATTAGTTTGTTTGTTTGTTTTGTCTACGGTTCCATAGTACTAAATATATCTATCTCAGGAAAAGCTCAGTGGCAGTAGCAGGAACCAGAACCAAAATATTTGAATCTCTCATAGAACACAGAAAAGTGAAGTGGACATCAGTTAAGGATATAAATCAGAACACATTTGCGGAGTGCATCTGCTAAATTCATATCTTTAAAGTTCCACAGCCTTTCCAACCCAAACCATTAACAGGGGCCCAAGTGATCAAACATATGTGTTGATAGTGGGGGTACTTCTTAATTAATCCAGAATACTTTAGATCATGTGTAGTATGTTTTAGTCTAAAATTTACCTATGATATCTGAGAGTTCTCACACTCTTGAAAAGTTCACTGTCCCTTCTGAGACTCAAGGCTTATGTTTACCTTTCATGTTCTATAAAATAAAAACACAAATTACACGCTTCCAACATATCTATATCTATATCTATATCCAGGAAAGTATAGATGGTGAGTAGGAAGACTCAAGACTTGGTGAAAATAGTATATATACATATAAGTAAATATACATATACATACACACACATATATATATATATATATCTTTCAATCAATAATTTTCAAAATTGTGCAAGTCACAATCAAGTAGATCAGAGAGAATGGTGCACAGTAGTTCATTGATAAAATTCTTATGGTGGTAATAAAGATAAATAAAATAGGTTTAAGCACAAAATAAAGCTCTGGTGTGAATTATTAATCATATTGAGCTAATATATGATCTATAAATCAACAGCCAAGATCTCATTTATCTAAGACATCTGTCATTTATATCAAAATATGGTGGGAGTGGAGTAAAGGTTTTATTTTTAGGCGCTTATTATTTTTTATAATTCCACCATAAACCTTTGATTTGAATATGTACAAAAATTCATCTATTACTTTTAACTGGTGTGGGACATACTGAATCAGTTTCCATGTTTTGAAGTGTTCAAGAGAAGGTGTTGCATTTTTGTTTTTTCTGCATTCTATGTTTAAAAAAATGAGTCTCTTCTTAACTGACTGCACTATAAGACCTTGCTACAGTGCTCAGCCACTAGGA
>LOEQ01008762.1:0-11160 GCA_001685075.1 Bramus lutescens
CAGGGCCCCTTGCTGGCCAGGGACCTTGCAGACAAAAGGCCTAGCTTGCTGCCTCCAGGCTTAGTGAAATAAAGGAACTCCTGCCAGTTGTACTCACCATCCCGTCCCAGCCCTCTGTTTCTGTTCTTGCTTAAGGTACTATGTTTAGCCTCGTATTCTCTGTTCTTTTGCACTTACTTCCTGAAGAATAAGGTAAAAATTATACATTACATTAAAATGTAATGTATAATTAAAATTGCTGATTAATAGGTAGTCATTTATAATAGTCAATGTTGTAGTCATATTAGTTAGGTTTTCTAGATATGCAGAAGTATGTTTCAGTTGGATAGATAATCTTCAATACTTCAAAGACTATGGAATATGGCATTTAAAATGTTTTAACAATTTAGGAATTTTATCACCAGTAAGACATGTCTGTTTCTGGCAGCACCGATTACTTCAGAGATGTTGATGGGTAATGAAGAATCTTGTTATGGAATTCACCATCAGTGTTACAAGGTTAGTCATTTGGGCAAGAAACTGCTCTTGCCTGGACTGCTTGATGGGATGCTGTATGAACTGGACATGCAAGACCCACAGAAAAATGACTGCTGAACTTGACTAAAGAAAGTGAGACAGTCCTTCAGGGTTCCTGCTTCACAGAAGAAACTACCAGATATTCTGCATGATACAGAAGAAAGTGACTGACATACTGCCAATATAGGCTAAAGAGCCTCTCAACTTTCCTGCTTCGTGGGAAAGTCTGCTGGATATTATGGGCCTGTAGGCTGAAGATGGATGCCCCAATGGTACAGAAGAATTTTGTGTGACTCTCCAGGTATCGAGATGTCTCTGTCAATTCTTGAACTTTGGAAGTTGCTTACAATGCACTTCCTATTTATTTAGGAAGTGCATTGTAATATTATATCCTTTCAGGGTCTTTGAAAAGTTGAAGACAGACAGTTATAGTTTTTTCCTTAGTTATGATAAAAGGTAAATTAGATGTGAAGATTTCTAGATACAAATAGATTGAATATTGTAAGTGTAATTCCTGCTTGATACCTGTTTTGTTGTACGAATTTTACTGTGTTAAAGTTAAAACCTTTTTTATTAGTTAGATGGAAAAGGGGAGATGATGTGGGATGACCTTCTGTATACGTACTGCTCTTATTGGTTGATGAATAAAGCTGATTTTGCCTATATCATGGCATAATATAGCCAGACTGGAAGAGATATATTGAGAGTAGGCAGAGTCAGAGAGATGCCATGTGGCTTCTGAAGGAGAAAGACCTGGAAACTTTCTAGTAAGCCACAGTTTTATATCAATACACAGATTAATAGAAATTGGTTAATTCAAAATTTGAGAGGTAGCTAGAAATATGCCTGGGTCATTGGCCAGACAGTGTTATAATTAATACAGTTTCTGTATGATTTTTTGGGTCTGGGTGGCTGGGAAATGAATGAGCAAACTTCATTACTATTCCTGTTTACATTATCATGAACATAAAAGAAATTACCCTTGTTCCTTACCAGTATTAGTTATAATATATCTCATTTTTTGCATATCTGATAAATATTAAATATTATTATAGTACTTTGCTATATGTTGCTGTATCTATGAATGAAACTGAACATATCTTTATGCTCACTTTAATAGAACTATCTTTTTATATACTGTAGTTGCTGGGTTCAGATAATAAATTTTATGGATAAGATGGTAAATATCATGTAAATTTGATCTTTAGATCACTTTATTCTCTTGTATTTGGGGGTACAAAGGCCTAAAAAGGCTATTATCCAATTAAACCAGCTTGATCATGTTGCTGTTTTTTCACAGCACCACACATATCGCAGGGGTTATACAATAGATAGATTAAATATCATTTAACTAGGAAGTCATAGAGGTTACCAAAATTCATTATGAGACTATAGGCAAGTCACTTGTATTTTGATAATCAACTCCTTATTTGGGGATAATGGCAAGAAGGAAATGACTCTTCATTCATTCCCTAAGTGTAATAGTGCTACACTTAGGGCAGCCAGAAGAAGTACATGATGCTTAGTTAAATTTAAATTTCAAATGTTTAATGAATAATTTAGTGCTTCATGTATGTATTATATGAAATTATTTTTTGCTAAATTTGACAACTGTAGCTATAGTGTCAATTTCACATACACAGTTATATTCCCATGTTAGTTTCTCTGAGACTCAGACTTCTGAAAATGGGACAAAGAATATCAAAAGGTTGTAATAGGGATGAAACAGGACAATGTTTATGAGATCGCATATAAAAATTGTACCAACACTTTTAAATATTGTATTGTAGTACTAGTGTTTACTTATAGTATAAGTGAATGCATAGTATAGTACATGTGCATATAGTATCATAGAGGAATGCTCCTCTCCTTTTCTTGCCATTTCCATTCGTTAGGAGATGTTTAGGAATGAGTAGGTTGTATCTAGACTGCTGTAGTGTCATATAATGAGTAGCCATTATCCTCTCCAATATAAACATAATAATGTTTCATATTTTGTACTAAATAAGCACCTAGGTTTAAATACAATTCTTTCTGTTAAATCAATAGTTTCTTTTTAAAGGAAAAGTCTGCTCAGGGTAATTATTTTCCTCAAAGAGTGCCAGGAATACATTGCAGCCTTCTTCCTGCTTAACAGTGTGTAGTAATAAAAGGTCTCTCCCCCTCAGATGCTTATTATGGTGACAAATCACTAGGAGAAGGGGGAAATGATTTAGTACCTGATCAATTCCATTTATTCAGATCCTGTACATTCCAAATCTGAGACAAGCTGCCCTGTTTGGAGGGCAAATGGGAAGAGATGGTTTGGAGGGAGTGGTACTGGGGCAGTTTTCCACCTGGATATCATTTCCAAATTGCAGGCAAATAATTAAATTTTTTTATTACTGGAGTTTGATCATCTCCCTCCCACCACCACCTCTCCCAAAATAGCAATTCTCTTGTCTTCCCATCCAAGTAAGCCCTGCTATAACTTTAAGAGCATGAAAGCAAATGTGGGGAGGAGGTCAGTGTGCAGGGCACCCAGCAGGTTTGATGTGTCAGTGGATAAATGATGGGATCACATCTGGAACAGTTTGGTGAATAAATAAAATGTGAAACCTCATATATCACTGCCCACCTTCCAATCTGTAAGGGAAAGAGCAAATAAATTCTCTAATGACCTTGTAAAGCACACAAAAGGTATTGAATAAACTCTAGCAATTTTGTGACTAAAAGTGTCCATATTAAGTCATGAATTTCAATGTAGGAAAATATGTAAAATATAGATGTAGTCTTCCTCGTAAAGTTCTGTTTCATTTTATGTGTTATTTATTAGTTCATGCTTATATAGCTCCAAATAATATAATTTACATTTTAACTTAATGTTATGGAAGCTTTCTTCCTTTTGATATATTCCCAGAGGAGTTTTGTATTTAAACCCAGGGAAGATTAGTTTTGAATTTTATAGCTTTGTCTGCCAGATTTTTGCTACCTTCAGCCACCATTAACTTATTGATATTTCCAGTGCCATTAACATTAAGATTTTTTTTTGAGACATGATGTTAAGAAAGTTCTATCTTCCAGGTAATAATCAGAACCAAAGTCTAACTCATGGTTCCTTTTCCTCAGGACTGGTTGTGAAGGGGTTGCAAGTTGACAGTGACTTTGCCTGGCTCTGTCACAGAGCTATCACATATACCATATAC
Source organism: Bramus lutescens (assembly GCA_001685075.1). Classification (NCBI taxonomy): domain Eukaryota; kingdom Metazoa; phylum Chordata; class Mammalia; order Rodentia; family Cricetidae; genus Bramus; species Bramus lutescens. The sequence goes on from LOEQ01008762.1 coordinate 3,702, forward strand.
TTGAGAAAATCATGTGTGAATTTCATATTCCACAGCTTATTGGTGAGCAGATAGTGTCCTAGCCACTGCCTCTAACATTCAGTGTGACTTCAAACAAGCCACTTTTCTCCTTCCCTCTAGTACCCCAGGTCTGGCTGCTCTTGATTCACTGATTTGTTGCTTTAAACAAGTAACACCTATCTGAACAACAGGAAAGTTTCCTCATGGTATTGAGCGACAGTGGGAAGAAAAGCCCTTCTAAGTCCTTTGATGAACATAAGAGAGGAGAAAAGATTGTTGAAGCATAAATTTGGTATTTTCTTTCATTGAAAAACAAAAAACCAATCAAATAAACAAAAATATGTACCACATATTACTAGGCAGCTCTGTGGGTAGAAGTATTAACTGAAAACCATGGTCCCATCTCAATCAATCAAATTCAGGATTGTTAACTACAGTAGGGATATTGTGGAATATCTTGCCTAATATAGCATTTACTGGACCACTGTTGTTTCATGACAAGTTTGAAGACAAGTGGAACCAGACACCCACTTTCCCTGTCTCTTCCCAGGGGTCACTTGCCAGCCATCTACCCCTTTTCTTTCTCCAGCTACTGCTGTATGGCTCCTTCCTGGAAGTAAACTATATCTTTATTGAGGATAAGTGTCTTAGAAACTTATTTCAGACCTTTGGGGGAGAAGAATGTGACTTTCTTACTTCTTTTAAGACTTACAAAGGTGACTGATCCTCAGTTTTCATACTTGAAGTTCTTTTCTCAGTTGCTGTGGGAGGATTCAGCAATGTCACAATGAGGCTCATGGTCATGGCTTTTAGTGTTCTTCCCTTTTACAGGTACTGAACACATCTGCAAATACTCAGTTAAGTATGTAATGAGACAGTTTTCTCCTGAAATGACAGATGATCAGTTAAGTCCTATAATTGTACAACACTTGAGTACTTACAGGTGTATTCTGACTATCATCAGCACTGGAGTGCCTTAGTAATCAATTACATCCATATCTAAAGTTTGGTAAGGATGCTTGAATGAAATACCCTTCAATTACGGCATTGTTTATCTTCTGTGCCTTCTAATAGGAAACTCTTAGACTTCTTTTCAAGTGTATTTTGTCACCCTGTGGTCCGCAAAATTGTGTATCCCAGAAGCTCTGGGTCAGGAAACTGCATTTTGATGCTGGTTCATAGAGTTGTGATCCAAGTAGCAGTAGCCAGTTTTCTGCTTTTCAAAAGTATCTGTGGCTGGGACAAGATCTCCCTCTTTTCCTTGTCTGTCAGCCTTTATGGACTCATTAGTATCCTCCATTTGTGTTTAGTTGAGAAGCAGGTTAAAGCTGAAATCCAGTTGTGGATTTTGAGGTTCATATTTGGTTTTGCCATTCATTGGGCATTTTATTTAGGAGACAATGTTGTTCATCAGAAGCTGTTCGGTATTGTGATTATCCATGGAGAGAGATCTAAGTCTAAATGCTACCTCTGTTTCTGATGGCCTAGTGAGTCTGCACAAAGCATATGACTTCCTTTCCTTATTAAAAGAAGTGGAGATAAAACTGTCTTCCAGACTGAGTTGCACAGATTGAAATGAATTGTGTGATATATTTAAACCTGTGAAGTATTCTTTATACATGTCTATCCCTTGGTCTTTCACAGGGACTCTTATTTCATATTGATCCTATAAATCTGTCTTTCTTGTGAAAATTATACTGTTTCTTATGAGGAAATAGTTCATATAAGCAGATCTTGTAATTACATGTATAGAAATCCATGTGTTGAATTAAAGCATGAACAAAACTTTATTTATTAAATTAAAAAATCAGTGAAAATGGCTAGCAATCAGGATCAACAATTTCCACAGCTTTAAAGTAACTCTAGGGAAGTGTACCTGTTCTAACTCAGTGTGACTTATTGCAATGTCCACAAAATCAGAGAAGGAATGACAGTAATTGTCATGGTGATAATATCGGTAAGAATACTTCTGTGAAGATACAGAGTTCAGAACATGCTTCGCATGTACCCCCAAAATAGCAACACTGCTGGAAAAGTTTTATAAGGTGTGGGCAGATACTATCATTATTATTTTGTTGGCAAGTTCGTTAGACAAACCAAGGATTCATAATTCCTTGCACATTGAAGGAAAAAGCTCAGTCCACACAGCAGTGCCACAATATCTGACCAAGGATACCAAGCAGGGAACATATTTGTGCAGTGTGGAGTGTTTGCAAAGATTTGCTGCTGATCTTTCTTTCAGCCAAACCCACAAGTTTAGATAAATTACAGGACCTGAGAAATGGCTCAGCAGGTAGAGGTATCTGATACCAAGCCTGATGTCCTGAGTTCAATCTTTGCAAACCACATAGTAGAAGAGAGTGAACACTTGGAAGCTATCCTCTGACCCCTAGAATATACTGTGGTGTGCACACATACATCTACAAACATGCACACAAAACAAACAAATAAAACATTCAGAAACTATATGGACTATATTGTTGTTTTTACGACTTTCTGTGAAACAGTTGACTATTAGAAGTTAGTCTTGTGTAAAGTGACTATACCACTTTCTGTTGGACAAGTGATCTTACTCTGAATTGTCTCCCAATGTCTGAGAGATCTGGTGAAATCTATTGGCCATGCTAGAAAACATTCTTGAAAAGGATGATATAAAATATATGTCATTAAATGAGAAATCAATAATTAAAAATACTTCTATAGTGCTTTACAAACTCCTGGTAGACTAACACACACACACACACACACACACACACACATCTTCACAAACAAGTTTAAATCAGAAGTTTCTTTTTGGAGAAGTTAGTATATATGCCATTTTGAGCTACGCTTAGCTACTGTACTGTGATTTGCAAATATTAGAATTTTTATATCCTGTTATAAGTACTATTGACACTATCCTGGTTTACTATCTATGCTCATTAATTGTTATTCCTAAATCTGCTAAGAATTGGCAATATCAACAGCATCACTTTTTTCTTATCCAAGCTGTCAGCTCAAAGGTAAATTAGCCCTGGAAGAAGAGGATTAGCCCTGTGCCAGATGGTGGGCTAAAAGGGATCCCTTCTCCTCCTCTTCCTTAGCCTCCTCTACTTCTTTGTTCTCCCCATCCTCCTCCTCGTTCTTTTCCTCTTCCTCTTCTTTCTTCTCTTCTTCCTCTTCTGCCTAGTACGGTGAAAAGACCATTTTCCTATGGGATGTTTCTTCATGGACTTGTAAATTTTCATTATTGTTATAACTAATTTCCTGTGTGACCCAGATAAAATCATTTGTTTATTTTGAACTTTAGTTTTCTCATTTATGAAAATAATCTCTTGAGATTCCTTCTAGTTGTGACAGATTTGATTTTGTGACAGTGTTAAAATTTTTTCATCATATAAACTCTCGAAAAATTAGATTATTTGACATTTTCTAGTCCAGGGTTAGAAACCTGAATTTTCTAGTTGCTGTGTTTTCAGGGCTAAGTTAGTTAGAATGTCATAGTATGAGGGCGAATGGAATATCTGCCTCATAAGGTTAATGCAAAGCATCAACCAGAGAATACTTGTTACTTTATTTCTCAGTGGGTTCTATAACAGATTTATGAGGGCTTGGTCATATGTATTTAGTTTAGAATATGACCCAAATTAGGCCCTCAGAAACTTACCAGAATGGTTGTTAATAATGCCCTATTGGTTGTCTCAAATAGTTCTTTCAGTGCAGGTGTGTCATACTAGGCTGTTTCCTGGAAAGGAAGCAATACATTGACATTGTCTAATATCACTAACCTGTGGTATAACTCTTATTTTGCAATTGAGACAGATGATCTCTCACCTGCTTCACCTAGAAGTGACATTGAGACATTTTCCTTCAGTATTCCAACATCATGATAAAATGTCAAAAATAATTTTATTCTTTTGATTTTTTTATTAGAGACAACACACAGGATTAGTGTTTCTTGAGAAAAACAAAGGATAACATACTCATGTGTTAATTTCCCATAGCCCCGGAAACAAACAATTAAACTTGATTTTTCTTATGGCTTCATTTCTTGGATAAAAAGTGGAAATTGATACCAAATGAGGCAATTGGTGATGTTATTAATGAAATTGTTTTATAGATGCAATAAAATTTCTGCTTTTGAAGTGAAGAATAATGTCTTCTAAAATCATAATTACTTTCACATCTGGATACCAGGGATGCATGTTTGTTGTTTGGTTTTCTAAAGCATGAAGAATATATATATATATNACACACACACATACATACATATTTTGGATTTTGTTAGCACATGGGGATAAAGGAAAGCTTTGGTCTGAAGAGAGCTGACTCTTTTGTTTTCATGTAGCTGACTCTTTTGTTTTCATGTATTTTGATTTTTAAGAGGTTTTGGAGGCTGGGTGTGTTGGGGTATACTCATAGTTTGGTTTAGTGACTGGGGGATATTGCAAGTTTGAGGTCAGCCTGTGTGATATTGCAACACTTCCATCTCAAAACAGAAAGTTTCAGGTGTGCTCTCTTCCATATCAGAGCAGGCTTGTCAAATGATACATGTATCTCGTCTTGAATTACTGGATTTGGAAGTCCTTAGACATGATTACAAATTGTCTGACTTTCCAGGTAGATTGCTAAGGCCCATACATTCTCTTCCTTATCCCAGGAGAAAGACTGATCTCTTCTTAGCATGAATCATTGTTATTGAACCATTTCTAGACCTTAAGCTATGGCTTCCTCTCACCAGCAGGGCCAGCCCCATGCAGTCTAAAGCCTTGTTTCTACTAACATTATGTGAGTTTATTGCTTTGTAGAAAAAAAATCATCTTCAGGTTCCCCTGGGTTGTCAGCAGCAGAGAAATGTGTTTCATACATACTCAGATTTCTCATATGGGCGGGGGATTGATGGAAATACAGGCAATCAGATCAAATCTGCTTCTCTTAAAAAAATGACTATGGAGGAGAAGGGATAGGCTCACGAGAACCATCCTTGTTCTGTTATGGTGGAAACATTGTCTTGGCCAGGGGTCTATTTCTTGAAACATTCCCATAACTTTAAATTTTGAAAGCAAGAAAAGGGAGGAAGGAAAGTTTCCTGTTATAGTCCGCCAAGGCAAACACATAGTCTGTCTCCTAGAAACTAGAAATCACAGGATCTCACAGACAGTCCCAAGGGGATCATCACAGGCCCAAAATGAAAAACAATTGTTCGTGCAGAGTGTGAGAATATGAAAAGCAAATGTGGTACCTTCCCCCAGTGCCTGCTGCCCTTGATTGAGATGATTTATTAAAGCACTAGGCAGAGGGCAAAACTGACCTTAGGGACTGGCTAATTTCATGTTTTATTTGCTGATAAATAAGTCAGTCTCAGACAAAATATACCCAACATGTTCTATGAAGGCTTCATTTGTGGGATAAAAAACATTATTTAAAATATCTGGTAGATTTAATACCAAATCTACTGTTGCTGTCTGTGTCTGGATATCAGAATTATATGAAATAGTTTCCACAATAAAGACTCCCATAGCAAAGTGAATTTGGAAAAGTATTGATTGGGAGGTTATGTTCAAGTAGTTATCATCTACAAGGAACCATTCCAGAATGACACTACTATTCTAACATGCCTAAGAATTGGGCTAATTAACCAATCTGAACATACATTCCTTATCTCAAATTGAACTATAGTTCCTGACTGGAGTCATCTTAGCAATGTTTTGGCTGGCCTATGAAAAATGGATGGCTGAAAGAGTGCTATGTTCTTCATATTGTATGGCAATCATTGTAATTCTTACTTATCACAAGTTTTGAAGACTGATACCCTTCCTGAACTATGTTTTTAATATGAATATTGTGGGATCCTGTCATTGCCAGAAATCTGAGTCAATTATATAGTGTTGTCCTGGTTTCCTTTGTTGCTGTGGTGAATTCCATGACCAAAAGTAACTTATATAGGAAAAGGGTTATTTGGCTTGCATCTGTCGATAACAATTAATCAATGAGGGAAGTCAGGGCAAACACTCAGGCAGGAACCTGAAGCAGAAACCATGGACGGATATTGCCTACTGGCTTGATTCTTTTACAACTAGGACCACCTGCGCACCCAGGTGCAGCACTGTCCACAGTGGTATGTGGCCCCCCAAACCAATCATCAATTAATAAAATGCTTATAGGCCATTCTGATGGAGACAATTCCTCGACTGAAGTTACTTCTTCCAAGGGACTAATTTATGTCAACTTGATCAAAACAAATCAGCACAACTGTTCTGTCCTAGGAAATGCCCTTAACTTAGTAGACAGAAATGATACACATATTTCTTAAAGTAGTTTTCTAACTAATGTAAGTGAAGTATTTAGAAGAAAGCCATGTCTTTTCTTATTGTCCAAAAAGCAAAAAACTTTGGGGGGAACCTATCCTCCAATTTCGATTGTATACTCAAAGATTTCCAGCAGAGTGCAGCACATTAAGATGAGGACTTAGTAAGAGAAATAAGAGTTGAAAGAGAAAAAGGTGTTGCTGAAGATTTAACAGCGAGTTAGAAGCAGAAGCCTGTCTTCATGTACTTAAGTCCCTCCACTCATACTCATATTTGATTCCTCATCTGTGCACATCTGGTTCTATAAAGTAAGTAACAATCATCTCTTTGCCTCTAAACTAGCCTCTGTCAACCAAGTATACCAGTATTCACCTAACATAATTTTTTATAATCCTTGATAGTGATTTGTACAATTTAATATTATAAAATTAGGTAATGAAGATTTTTCTTACATAGCTTTTCTAAGCTTTATAATGATTATAGGCTGAAGACTTACATTCAAGGTGTTTGCTCCATAACAGTTGGTCCATCCAGTAGTTGTTCTTACATGTCTGCCATATCCAAATATTCTCATTGACTAGGTATGAAGTTTATTTTTTATTTTGACAAAATGAACCTTTGTGATATGGGTACTGTCTACCTACTATCATCCTCACCTGTATGACAATTCCCATGCAGCGAGCCTTTCCTATTCAGCCTCCTTAGACTGAATCCAACCGTTCCCAAGTGTATTCTTCATCTCTCCAGTAGATATATATTACAGGATTCTTTATTTTCCCATAAATGCCCACACTAGACTTAGTGGGACCAAAAGGGGATAAGAACCATGCCTGTTTTGTTCATTACTTTTGGAACAAAGCTTCTATAGGTCTTGCATGGAATAGTAGTGAATGAGAGTTGATCAGTTAGAACATATGTATTTATTAATTATTTTAAAATTCGATACCAGTTACTATGCAGTGAAAAAGAGAGATAAGGTACCTTCCCAAGTTAAGCTTGCTGATTATGAATTACACTGGAGAGTAACAAACCAAAACATGTGGACAGTGTCTCTATAGTGTAGTGAAAGGGGACAGGGCCTGCTTTTCGTCCCGCCCAGCTCCCGCACGGCTAGTTTTTACCCCGAAATAACAACACGCAAATTGTATTCATTTAAGCACTGCCTGGCCCAT
>LOEQ01008762.1:32296-50028 GCA_001685075.1 Bramus lutescens
TCTGCTGGATACTATGGGCCTGTAGGCTGAAGATGGATGTCCCAACAGTATAGAAGAACTTTGGCTGACTGTCCAGGTACTGAGATGTCTCTGTCATTTCTAGAGTTTTAGAAGTTGCTTACAATGTATTTCCTGTTTACTTAGGTGATATTATATCCTTCTGTAGTCTTTGATGGAGTTGAATAATTTATAGTTATAGAGTTTTCCTTAGTTATGATAAAAGATAAAGTAGAAATTAATATTGTAACTGTAATTCTTGTTTGATACCTGTTTTGTTATATTTTACTATGCCAAATATAAAGCCTTCCTTTTTTTTAAACAGAAAAGGGGAAATTGTGTGGGAGGTCCTTCTTTCTATGCATTGCTTTTATTAGTTAATGAATAAAGAACTGGCTTGACCTTTAGCATAGGAAGAAGAAGGTGGAGTTAAGGAGATGCCATGGAGCCACCACTGGAGATAGACATGCTGAAACTTGCAGGTAGGCTGCTAAGGGAAGGTTTACAGCTAGTAACTAGGCATCTACTGGGATGTGGCCTCATAGACGATTTACCCGGATGTGGAAGTGCATCCTGCCTTTTTCTCTCATCCCCCTGCTTCCCCCTTTGCTAGAGCGGATTGTTTTGGGACCCATTTACATCAGCCGATGATGACCTTGTGGTGATATACAGATTAATAGAAATTGATTAAACTAATATGTAAGAGTTAGCCACCAATAAGAATCTAGAGCTAATGGGACAAACTTCATGATAGTTTGACTGTGTCCCAGTGGCCAGTCCTTGTGCATATGGATACAGGCAGCTGTAGGAGGAGAAGACCACTTGTTGATTCCTGCTGCTCAGCCATATATAGTGTGTGTGCTTGTGTTTACATACAAAGTTGGCATATATTAATACGTCAGACTTTTATATAATATATTTTCTATGTGTAAATTATATCGATTTAGAAGATGTCATGAATTTGAGAGTTAGATATGAGGGGTTTAAGAAAAGTTGCAGGGACAGAGAGCCATATATAATCATAATGCATTATGTTCATACATGAGACTCTCACAAATAAAGAATATATAGTGGGGAAATAACTTCTTCAAAATGGTATTGGGAAGCTGTAAATCTCTATGTTGCTGATTCAAACTGGGACCCTATCTTTTCTTCTGTATGAAATCCAGCTAAATGATTCAAAGGTCTAATGAAAGACCTGAAATCTTAAAATTAGTAGAAGAAAATACTGTAAGAGAGTGATATAAGCAATGATCTCCCGACTAAGACTCCTACAGCTCAGGATCATAATCAAATATTGAAAAAATTGTGTGAAATGACAAACATTTGCTGCACCAGGTAAACAATCAACAAGGTAAAGAGTCAACCTTCAGAATGGGAAGAAATCTTTGCAAGATATCCATGTTATGGAAGACTAATATCCAGAATATATTAAGAATTTTTAAACTCCATCAACACAAAAAAGTAACCCAGTAAAATGGGCAAATGCTACTATTAAACACTTTTCTGAAAAAAAAGTACAGATGACAGAGAGAAGATGTTAAGCTAAAATTTTTACAATATGTCTTTAAAATAGGAATCTTGCTATATTTACACCCAATCTCATCTCCAGTTTTGCCCTATCATAGAACATTGTACTTCCTACTGTTCTCTTGATCCCATTCAAAACTACTTTTCTTAAAACGTCAGCATTATTGAATATGTGCTTTTATAACATTAAAATCAATGATATCTTCTCAATGATAACTTTGCTCTTTGTATTAAATATATTCATGATGTTAAAAAAGAGTAAATTCATTAAGAGGACAAAGGATATTATGAGTGTTAGTAACAGAGCTTCAAAATTCAAGCATATGAAAGGATTATTTCCTAGTGAAATTCAACAATTCATAGTTATTTATTTAAACATTCCTCTGTTAATAATTGACAGATCCAGTGGGTAGAAAATCAATTCAATTATTGGGGGTTTGACTAGCAGTCTCATCCAGTCTAACCTAATTGACATTTATAAAGCATTCTACTTCATGACAGAAAAATACAGATTCTTTTTCAGTGTACATATAATGCTTATGAAATTAAATCATATATTAGGCCATGGATTTCAACCATATAAATTATGTTGTCTGAGAAGAACAGAACTAAATGAGAAGTTTATGGTGGAAAGAGAACTGGAAAAATCTTAAGCATTTTGCATGTAAATACCATACTTCTAAATATCTGATAGGTTAAAGATCAATTAAAAGAGGAATTATGAGGGACATTAAGTTGAATAAGATCATTAGATTAGTGTTTTTGAGATACAGTTCAAATAGAACCCACAGATAAATTGATAAGCATTAAAGGATATGTATTAGAAAAGGGGAAAGTCATTGTCAATTAAATTAGTACCAAGCTTGAAAAAAAAATGAATTAGGAGAAGCTAACAAAACTGAAATCAAGAAGAAAAGTTGGAATAATAAAGAATGAATGAGAAATTAGTGAAATAGAAATGAGAATAATTTTTATTTTTTGGTTTTCTGAGACCGGGTTTCTCTGTGTAGCCCTGACTCTCCTGGAACTCACTCTATATAGAACATACTCAGAGACCTACATACCTCTGACACCCAAATGCTGGAATTATGCACTACCACTTCCCAGCAAGAATCATTTTGAAACTTAATGGAAAATCAAGAAAACTGAAACAGTTCTTTGAGGTTGGTAAAATGGATAAGCTTCTAGCCAACTGATGGATCGTGAGACAAATGATCAATTCAGGATGACAGAAGTGACAAACATTCAGATGTTTTAGACAAAAGGATGGGACTGTTATTAAAAATATATTACCAATAACACTAACTTATTTTATATAATGAAAAAATCCTACGGAATTTTATTTTATGTTTTACTATTGTTGTTAATATTATTATTACCGTGTTGTGTGTGTGTTTGTTTGTGCACATGCATTCTCACACAATGAATGTGGAGGTCTGAGAAAGCATGTGAAGAGATGTTTCTCTTCTTACACCCTGGGCTCTGGGTATTGAGTGGTGTTCTCAGGTTTGCATGACAAGTATTTTTACCTCCTGAGTAATTTTCTTTGTCCCAAATGGGTTTATAGTTAATAACTATTATAATTTAGATAATGTTTGGGCTGGGGATGTAATTCGGTAGTATAGCACTTGCCTATCATGACCCTAGGTGGTGGGTTCAATCTTCAGCACCACATCATAAAAACAAAATTAACAAGGAAGAAAAATAGATAAAAATGTTCCCCAACAACCATATGCTTAGGATTTGGTTATCAGTCTATGGGACCTTTAGAAGGTGGTGCAACCATTTAGATGTGGTGTGTATTTGAAGAAATGGTGTATTGTGGCTGTTCCCTCTCTCTTTCCCTCTACCCTTTCTCCCTCCCTCACTTCTTTCCTTCTCCTTCCTCTTTTTTCACCTTTCCATCCATTTTTCAACTAGGTTCATGTGATATAGTTCAGGCCATAATCTCATGGTTCGCTTGCCTCATCCTTTTGATTACTGGAATTACAAGTGCATGGTACCAGACCTAGACTACTAAAATTTTAAAAAATATATAATAACAATCTGCACAAAGTGATTGAGATTATTGAAGAGGAACAAAACATTTTCTAATGTATTACTATTATGCCAAAATTATCCAAATAACAAAATTTAACAGACATTGTAAATGAAATTAAACATTATATAGCTGCCACAAGTATAGATGCAAAAATTATTCATACTCTCAGAAAATTTGATCAAAGATTATATAAGATAGTAATACACTGGGACAAAGTGAAATTTAAATCAGTGTTTCAGGATTAGTCTAACATATGAAAACCAGTCAATGAGATCAATCATGCTAGTGAGATATCAAAAACGAGTTTTATCTTAGTAGATGAATAAAAAGCAGCTAACTAGATCTTTAAATAGTAACCCAGAAGTTCTCACTAGTATAATAAAGTGAAAGAAATAAAAAGTATCTAGATGGCAAATGAAAATTCGAATTATCTATCTTTTCACATGGTTCTATACGAATGGAATTAGAATTAATACATGAATTTAACAGATGCAAGGTGCATATACAAGGGTTCATAAAAGCTCTATGAAGCAGTAAAGACAAACCTAATTGCAGTTAAAAAAAGTAGTGTTATTTATGATAGCATCAAAATATATGGGATTACACTTGGCAAAACATGGAAAAAACAATTTGAGTATATTGTCATCATAATATTAAGCCCTCTAGTTGTTGAATATGAATGATGTTTCCATTTTTTAGTGTTTTCACAATGCACTGTAATTTTCACAGCACCTGTTATAAACTCCTGTTGTTAGATTTATTTCTAAGTGTTTTATTCTTTATACTATTTAGAAATGAAATATCTTAATTTCATTTTCACATAGTACATCACTCATGTAGAGAAATGCAATTGATTTTATTATATTGATATTGTACTCTACAAAATTGCTAAGGCCATTTATTATCTCTAATAGTTTTGTGTGGATTACTTTCAATTTTCTGTATGTAAAATCTTTTCATGTTAAAACAAGGGTACTTTCATTTCTTCTCCTTTCTGGATGCATCATATTTCATTTTCTTGCTGAATTGCTCAGCTCAGAAACTCTCATTCAATGTGGGATAGATATAGGAAGAGTAAGTATTTTTTCTTGTTCCTGATCTTAGAAGAAAATCATTGCCTCTCATCATTATGTATGATATTGTGTGTAGAGATTTTCTGCATATATTTTTATTAGGTTGATGAAACCCCATTATGCTCCAAGTGTCTTGAGAAAAATTTCACAAATTTTTCTGTAGTTCATATTTTGCCTCACTTCTTAATTCATACACTGAAATTTTACCTCACAATGTAGTGATATTGAAACTGACTTTTGGGAAAATAATTTGGTCACATTAATGTAGCCTATTGGTGTCCTTATAAAAACAGAACTCAGAAAAACCTTAGTCTCTTTTCACTGTGATAACACAATGAGAAGTTAGCATGTGCAAGTAGGAAAAGATTGCTTATGTGAATTCCACTGTACTGATGCCCAGATACTGGAGTTTCCTCTTCCAAGCATTTTTTTTTCCAGTGAGAAACAAATTTCTGTGTTTATACAGTACTTAGTATGTGGAATTTTGTTAAAGCAAACCAAAATTGCTAAGACATGAAAATATGTTTCCAGATAAGGAGTAGTCAGCTATGCCCAACACTTCAGAAATCTGGTAATATAAGAATGTAAAAGTGTTCCTTGGATTTAGTGGCCTACAGACAATCTTGTCAAGGACAGTTGCAGCAAAGTGGCATGATCAGGACAGTGAGGTGGGAAGAGGCTAAGAAGTGAAGAAGTCCAGACAGCAACTGAAGACAACTATTTTTTCTGAAGCTGATATGATGAGGGCGATTAGGCATGGCCTGAAATTAGATGATGGACAATTAGAAGAATAAAGATAGAAAACATTCCCAAAAAACTAATAAACCTAATAGAGCAACTTATAGAAAGAATTGCAAAACACAACCAATAAGGATTCATTAGAGGACTGCTCAGTAGATTTACCATCAATGTAACACACCTACCAATAAAATAAAGATGCAAAATTGTGATATCTTCAGTGATAGACTCTTGGTTCTTGAGAGTAACCAAAAGCATAGACTATAACCTGTACTGTTTCTTGGAGTCTATGAGACTTCAATGACCAACAACTCCAAAAAAGGAACTAGTTTCTGACTGTGAGATTTTTTTTGTTTGTCTCTGATGTCTAGTAGTGGCATTGTAGCCTCATTGTCGGGTAACTCCATTTTAACTCTTTTTTATGTATGTGTGTCTCTCTGTGTGTATACACACACAATTATATCATTTTCTCCCTTCCCTTGTCTTCATCCATTCCTTCACATATATCTTTGTACTTTGTAAGTTAATTTCTATTTATTGTTGTTTTATACAAACATACACATACACAAAACCAATAACCTGCTCTGTTTGTTTAGTGTTTGTTGTACAGATATTTTCAGAAGACTGACCACTTGGTACTGGATAACCAAGAAGTAGAAGGCTTACCTCTAGGGAGGACTAATTTTCTTACTCTCAGGACTCCCAAGCTTCCTGTAGTTCTTTGTCCAGAGGTGGGGCCCCATGAGATTTTCTTCTTCCATATAGCATGCTTATTGGTGTTGCCATTTTTCAGGTCTTGTTTAGGGAGCCATATTGGTGAGGTATCACAAGTATAGCTTCCCTGCCATTTCAAGGAGACACATTCTCACAGCAGACTTCCCTATCATCCAGCTCACAAAATCTTTCCTCTCACTCTTCCATAACATCCCCTGAACACTGAGTGCAAGTGTTATGTTGTAGATGTGTCTACTCTGGCTAGACAGCCTGTGATCAATTGTTCTCTGCATTGGGATGGCTTCTAGTTTTTTTTGTGTTTGTCCTCATCTGCTGCAAAGAGAAGCTTATTTGATGAGGGGTGAAAGCTACACTTCTGTGTGGGTATAAGGCTGAGTTTTAGAATGAAGTTAGGAATTTTGCTGGTCTAGTAGTGCAGCAATACTCAGTTCTCCTCTAGGATCTGTGATTTCACTAGTGACAGTAGTTAGATTAGATTTCTAATCTAATAGATTAGATAATAATAATAATCTAATCTAGTAGTGAGATTAAATTTCTAGTACTAGCCATGATTTCCTTTCTGCTGAGGAGGCATTAAGTCCATTTAAAGAGCTGTTGGTTACCATCAAGATATAGTTGCCACTGTTGCACTTTTTGGTATATCTTTCCATGATGGTTTGGGGGATAGGCATCAAAATTTGTGGATCTATTGATTGCTTCCCCCCCATCCCAATAGCAGCTTGCACAGCACTTCTGGAAGGAGACATTCAAATCAGATCCAACTTGAATCTTTTGAGACCTGTGTCTCTGAAGTATATAGTGTCTTCTACAATTGGTACTTACCTTCAGCCTCTGGGAGAACACCTGAGAGGAGTAGCCTATGTCATTTGGGGAGTCTCTCAGACTTCCCTGATCAACCACTTGAAAGGTTTCTCATGCTTAGTGCTGGGTTTTTGGTAGCTAGTCCATGGTTCTTGTGGGAAGCAGTATCATCCCAAGTGGAACGCACATGTGTAACATGAGGGCCGGCTTGTTGGGGTTTCTGTCTTGCCCGGTTCCTACAGTCATTAGGTCCCAAAGAATACCACATAGAGGTCTCCATAGGTTAAAAACTGATTGGCCCATTAGCTCAGGCTTCTTATTAGCTCTTTTCTATGTCAGTCACATGGCTTGGTACCTTTTTCAGTGGGGTAGGTCACATCCTGCTTCTTTGGTGATCTGGGAAGGACTGCAGAGGAATGGGCTTCCTCCTTCCTAGAATTCCCCTATTCTCATCACCCTGTCTCTACTTCCTGTCTGGTTGACCCACCTAAACTTCCTGCCTGGCCAATCAGCATNTACTTCTGGCTGGTTGGGGGTGCTGATAATCTTATGGGGACCTAAAGAAAATTTTCAATTATGATCAAGTCCTGACAGGAATATACTGTGAGTCTTGATCATGTCAGGCAGCAGTTTTGAATCTGTTCTGAATGTAGAACTCAGATATCTGGGCCATGATTGAGAAATTTTAAAATTTTTAAAGAGATTTTGGATTTTCAGAGACTGGATATTTTAAAAGGACTGAACTTTTAATGTGTTTGAATTTGTAAAGACTGTAGGACTTTTAACGTTACGTATGTTTTTAAATGTAAGATCCTACGTATGAATGAGAAAGCAAAAGTTGTGACTTAATAGGGATGTGTTTGTGTGTCAAGTTGACAAGGAGTTAATTGTGTTGTCTTGTTTTATGATAACTTGACATAAGCCAGAGTCATGTGGGAACAAGGAATTTCAAGTGAGAAAATTCTCCCATCAGACTGGTCTGTGGGCAAGCCTTTGGTGAACTTTTCTTGGTTGATTATTGATGTGGGAGAGCCCAGCTCACTGCAGGAGATACCAGCCCGGAGAAGGGTGTCCAGATTCTATAATAAAGCAGGCTGACACTTTAGAAATCTGTATGGTGGTTTCTTAGAATATTGTGAATCAATCTTTGAGACCTAGCTATACCTATCTTAGCCATACACACAAAGGATGTGCAATCCATATCACAAGGATACTTGCTCAACTATGTTCATAGCAGCATTATTTGTAATGGCTGGAACCTGGGAAATTACCTAGATGCCCCTCAACCAAAGAACTGATATTAAAAATGTGGTACATTTTTACGGTGGAGTATTACTCAGCTGTAAACCAAATGACATCAGGAAATTTGCTGCCAAATGGATGGAGCTAGAAAAAAACATTCTGAGTGTGGTAACCCATACCCAAAAGACCAACATTGTATGTACTCACTTATAGGTGGTTCTTAGGAGTAAAGTATAGGATAACCAACCTACATTCCACAGACTCAGACAGGCTAGATAACAAAGAGGGCCCAAAGAGGGATGCGTGGATTTCCATGGGGAGGGGAAGTAGAAAAGATCTCCTGGGTAAACTGGGGACAGGGGTTGGAAGGATGGAGGGATGGGAACCAGAGGGAATAGATTGGGTGGGCTGGATTCAGGAGGCAGGTTAGAGGCAGGATGGAGGAGGAGAGAAACAAAAGAGACGTTTTAATGGGAGTTATTGATGGGGGGGTCATTTCTGGGTCAGGGAAATCATGGTGCTGGGGAAAACCTCAGGAACACACAAGGATGGCACCAACTAAAATTCCTAGCAATAGTGGGGAGGGTGCCTGAACTGACTACCTAATTAAGCAGATTGGTGACTACTCTAATTGCCATCAGAGATACGCTTTCCAGTAACTGATGGAAGCAGAGGCAGAGAGCCACAGATAAGCCATGCGCTGAGCTCTGAGAGTCTAGCGGAAGAAAAGGAGGAGTGATTGTACCACCTATGGGTGTCAGGATGGGGGAACCGATAGAGACAGCTGACCCAAGCTTGCAGGAGCTCATAGACACTGGACCAACAGTCAGGAAGCCTGCATGGGATCGACCTAAGCCCTCTGCAGGTGTGTGACAATTGTGTAGCTTGTTCTCTTAGCAAGGGTTCTAACAGTGAGAACAGAACCTCTCCCTGGTGCTTAGCTGGCTTTTGGTAACCTTTTCCCCGTGTTGGATTCCCTGGCCCTCCCTTGACATAATGGGAGAAGCTTGGTTGTATATCTACTTGAGGTGTCACGCTTGGTGCTATCCTGTCCCTTTCTGAGTAAACATGGGAAAGAGGCAGATGGGAAAAGGTAGGGAATATGAGGAGTGTAGGGAGGGGAAATGGTTGGTAGGTAAAATAAATGAAAAAAAAGTTATTTAAATAAAATAAAAAGAAAAGCAGGCTGAGTGAGCCAGGGGAAGCAAGCCAGTAAGCAGAATCCTTCCATGGCCTCTGCATCAGCTCCTGCCTCTAGGTCCCTGCCTTGTTTGAGATCCTGTCCTGACTTCCTTCAGTAGTAAACAGTGACATGGAAAGGTCAGACGAATAAACCCTTTTATCCCAGTGTATTTATCACAGCAGTAGTAACCCCAACTAAGACAAGGACCTAAGTTCAGATACCCATCATACAATTAAAAACCCCAAAATGATATGGTGACACATGCCTAAAATTTTGACACTGGGGTGACAGAGACAGTAGGATCACTGGTGATTGTTGACCAGCCTTTCTACCTGGAATGATTATCTACAGCTTCAGTGACTGACCCTGTCTCAATAAGGTGGAGACAGATTGATGAGAATACTCAGTGTTTTCCTCTGGCCTCTGAACACACAGACAAATGCATACGCATACAGTGCGTGCACGTGCACACACACACACAGAATATTAACCCCCCAATATTTCATGTACAATGCTATATTGCTTTATGTGAGTTATTTATTCTATTCAATTCTGAACTAAATTCTCTCCCTCTATATTAACTGTAAACTTCATGAGACCAAAAATCTTTTTTGTTGTATTCATTATTGTCTCTAATGAGCCCATCATAAGAGCAGAAACCATAAACTGTATGGTAAATAAATGAATAGTGATTTTATTTAATGTCAAATGTTGTTCTTGTTTTAAAAATATCGTAATGAAATTATTTTAACTTTTCTTGCTTCACATACATAGTAATGTGCATTCCTTTTGACAGCAACATTGGTTTTTGGTTTGATTTTAAACAAAGTGGAAAATAAGGAAAAACTCAGTTTTCCCTTTATTTTCAAAATTAGATTAGCATTTGAATTTTTATTTTTGACCTATTACAATTGCTGAATTTTTATAAGGTAGACAGTTTCATGTAACTACCATCTAGATCAGTCCCTAACACTATCTTCACCCTTGAAATCTAATAACATTATTCATATAGTTCTAATTTGGCTGATTCTCTACTTTATATAAGTAGAATAACAGAGTATGTAGATAAACATATAGGCTTATTTTTAACAAAGGCATTTTCAATATACCCTGTATGCTGCTTTACGCTGTAGCTTGTCTTTTCTCATTGTATAGTACTTAATTTGTATGAGTATACAAGTTTAGTTATTTGGTATACTATGATGACCATTTTGACAATTTTCAATGTGGATCACAGTCAGGGACTTGTACTCTGAATGTTGTAATACTTGTCTAAAAATAATGGAAGATTATATAGTACAAGTAGATCATAACATTTTATAGTACTGTAGGCTAACTATGTATAGCAGTGACTATATTAAATAACAAGCAGAGGCTTTTCACATTATTTCCAACAGAAGAAAAGGAGGTAGTTGATATATCAATTACTTTGATCTGGTTATAATTTACTTTATACATAAATATGTATCAGTATAATATCAAATTCCCCATTGAAGGATAGCAGTATAAAGCAATCGTTAATTTTATGGAGGGAGAATGCACTCAAAATATACTCATTTGTAATACCTTACAAGAAAAGTAAAAGAAAATCAGGGAGAAATTTATTCCATTGTGTTATTTATGTTTTTGACACAGGGTCTTACTATGTAGCACTGACCAGCCTGAAATTTACTATGTAAGCAAATCTAGCCTTGAACTCAGAATCTTCCTGCCTCTGCTTCTTGAGTGATAAGATTAAGACCCAAGCAAACACCCCTGACCCATTGGAAATTTAAAAGAAAACTAAAATATGGACTTATTCCTATAAAATAAAATGCATTTATTTCTGAATATAATATTAAAATATTATAGTGGTTGAAAATGTAGTCTTATTTTGTTCAGTTCATGTGTATCAATGTTTTGCTTCTATGCATGTCTGTGTACCATGTATGTGCTTGATGTCCAAGGAGGTGAGAAGAGAGAATTGGATCTCCTGAAACTGGAGTTGTGGCAGTTTCACCATTTTGATACTGGTAATCAAATGTGGGTCCTCAATAAGAGCAATGAGTGCTTTTAACCCCTGGGCCATCTCACCAGTCCCTAGTTTTATTTTCATTAGCATAGAGGTCAGCTCTGAGTAACTTAGTTATCACATACAAAGCATATTTAACAGTATAAGGTTTGTCTTTCTGCAGGTCTTTAAAAACTCCCACATGGCTCCGTAAGAGTTTTAAAACAGACACTAGGATTTTCCAAAGTTTCTACTTTCTACATCATGCAAAAGACAAACTTTCAGAATGAATTTTGTATATGAAGGGAACTCTTAAGTCTAAGAAAAAAGAGAAAGATTAGCATTGTTTAACAAAAAGTTGTCTATTATTTCTAAAGTTAACTAATGTTGTGAAGTATTTTCTGTTTCAGAATTTATGTGTTAGCCTGGATGCTTCATGAGACAACATCAGGAACTAGGCTAAATCCAAGTAGATGTTTACTTAATTTCAGCATTTGAAAATGGTATCTGTGGCTAGGAGTTGAGAACTTCCTCTACTCCCACCTCCATTAGATGTCAAGCTCTAAGAAGGCAGGGGTGATATCATCCTTAACCCTACATTCCCTCTATGTGCCACCTCTATCTCATAGCCTAGGCCCAAAAGGGCAACCAATGGTTGTTTGTCACATACAGTGAGAATTTACTTTAGTCATCATAGTTCACTGTAGGGTATTTCACAGCAAACCTCCATCTTTCTTGTCACATGAATTTTTGAATGGAGAATCTCAAGACATGCATTAGTTCGTAAGAAATAAAATAGGAAACTCTCCCACACTTGCTTGGAAAGCAGCAACCTTGAACATTGATGACTTGCCACTCTTTAACCCCCACTCTAGGCATCAAAGCCTTCTAACAGGGATTCTCAGAAGGTAGAACTATCCCTGGGATACTCACAGAAGATAGAACTCAGCCATAGAGCATTGCAGTCATCGACTGATGCTTCAACATACCCCCATACTGTTTCATATATTGAAGTCAGGGTAGCAAAGATAGAACAGAAAAATACTAAGATTTAAGTGAACCTGTCTCAGATCACTATGACATCCAGCCTGGAAAAATATTTATCTCTTGTCATCCCAGTTCTGAATGTATGGGTATGACTTATTGTTAAGAATGCTCCTATTATAATCTGTCATTTTCTTGGCCAATGTTTTTGATAGCTTCCCTGAGTCACTGCCCTTAATATGTGTACCTCCAGACACTCTCTGGGATGAATTAAACATTGATGATCTCTAGGCCATGAACTCTTTGCTCCTCCGTGCCAATAGTGATATTTCACAGATTGTAGGGTCAAATTCATTTATCAGATAATGTCTGATGATCCTGGCAAGAATCTGCACAGCTAAGCATAAGAAAAATGTGTAGTGATGTATTAAGGGGAATAATTAATGCTAAAGAAATGGCCTTCATATTTTTTGTAGCTAGAAATTTTGGAGACATTTTGGTGTTTGCAGTTAGTGATGGGTTAGCAATTATTGTTTTGAAGGTAATGTACAAACGCTATACTATGTGCCTGGCTCTAATAAGGTAGGAAATATCAGGAGACTAGGGTTTCATTATGATGGTGATTTCCTCCAGTGTGCCAAAATGCTCCTCTGACAGTGGATACAGAGCTGAGAGTGGGTACATAGCTTTGCTGAGTATTAAGTGATGATCAAGGCATCAGTGTTTTCCACCTTTCCAAGAGGGGAAAACCTACTAGTTACTGTAGTCCTATTAAATGCCAGGCACAAAGTGAGATCTTTTACTTGTATTATTCTATAAATGTTTGAGAATTACATCACAAGGTAGATGCTTTTATTCTTGCTTATTTAACAATTTTATAACAAAAGTGATTTCCCATCAATGACTAAAGAAAATTACACAATCACATCAACATATACAGAAAAACGACAGAATTCAACCATTTAGGTTTAACCTCAACGAATTAAAAACAAAGAGGAAGGAACTCTTTTGACTTAAGGGATTTCTCAAAAAGCTTATAACAAGCATAATGTTTAATGGTAAGAAACTTGAAGCTTTCCCAGTGACCATATGATTTTTCCACTCCTTTGAATATTGTGCTGCAATTCCTATGGAAGACAATGAAACAGGAAAGGTAAATAAATACATAAGAGAAGGAAGGAAACAATAACTATTTTCCTTTGCAGAGGTGCTGATTATCTAAGTAGACAGTCTAAAAGAATTGAAAAATGGCCGTAACTAAGGGATAAGCATAGCATGGTGGTAGAACATATTGTTGGAATAAAAATTCAAACATCTTCCCAAATATTGACAATATAAAAATAGAATTTGACACTAAAACACATTGATTTTATAGTATCTCACATTATTCACATATCTAGTATAATATGTACAAGTTCAATATGAGATATGGGAGAACTCAGTGTAATACTCAGTAAAGTGATGTGTTCCATGTTCATGCATAGGAAGACAATATCATAAACATGTTAGTTTTTCCTAATATTATATATTCAAATTTTTCTCATTCTAAATTCCAGTGAGTACTTCTTTTGACCATCAAAATACTGAATCTAAAGCTGTTGAGGAAAGGGTTAAAAATCCAAAATAATGTAGTAAAATATAGTGTATAAAGGATTAAAGGAGAATCAACTTCAGAAAAGTGACAGATCCAAATTCAAGGCTTACAATAAAGTTAAAATAATCAAGACAGTGTGGTATTGATGAAAATGAAACAAATAGATCAATGGAGCAGAACAGAGAACCCTTACATCACACACACACACACACACACACACAAAGCACACAATATATTTAACTGATTTTTTATGTTTACAAGTGCAATACAATAAGACAAAGATAATCTTGTCAAGAACTACTACTTTAAAAGCTTGACATCTTTGCTGGGCAGTGGTGGTTCATGCCTTTAATCCCAGTATCCAAGCACTTGGGAGGCAGAGACAGACAGATCTTTGTGAGTTCAAGGCCAGCTTGGTCTACAGATCAACATCTTTATGTCAAGAAACAAATCTATATATGGACCTTATACTTCAAACAAAAATTATGTCAAAATGTATATAATAGCCCTAAATGTAAAATCCAATATAAATTATGCTAGATGATAACACCAAACATTAATTATGTGGAACATAAACTCATTCTCTGGAGCTGTGCATGCAAAAATGATATAGCCATGTTGGAAAATTATCTATTGCTGTTACTGTGGTATCCAGCAAACAACTTGAAACAAAATATCTAAATTAACATTTGTATATTTAATCAACCAAAGTAAAAATGAATATCCACTGGGAAAAAAATCACAAAAAGTTCTTTGCTATTTTGTCTAAATTATAATTTTGAAAACAATCAAGGTATCTTTCAGTAGATGAATGAATAAAGTAGTGTATTTGGATAATGGGCTGTTACTTGGGACAAAACAAAAAAGAAATGAACCAGATAAAAGAATCAGGTAAGTTGAGAATCAATGGAAGAATAGACAAAAAATATGGTATATTTATGCAGAGAAACTTTACTTGACCATAAAGAATGAATTTTGTCATTTGCAGAAAAAAAATGTTGAAACTAGAGAGCATCATTTTAAGTGAAATGAGCCAGTTCCATAAGACATCAAAGTACTGGAGGATATTAGAGCTATAGAAGGGGAATAGGAAAAAGATGGATGGGAATAAGAAGGAGTAATAGAATGGGTGAATATGATCAAAGTTAATTATATGTATGTATGGGAGTGTCACCATGAGACACTTTACATAAGTAATGCATGCTAATAAAAGAAAAATGAGCTATTAAGCCACAAAAAGACATGGAAAAAACCTAAGTGCACAATAGTAAGTTAAAGGATTCAATTTGTAAATTATAAACTTTACAATTGTATGTAACATTATGATGAAGGCAAAACTATGAAGAAAATAAAAAAAATGGTAGCCAGAGATTAGGGAGTATCAAGGTCTGAAGAGTAACATTACCTATGAATATTAGGATAAACAATTTTACATATAATACTATAATTTTAGGCAAATATTAATATACATTTATGCAAATCTAATGAATAAGAACCAGGAACGAATTTAAATGTGAATTATACACTATTCCTGATGAAGCTATATTCATCAAGAGTAAAAAATATATCACTGTGGTTAGATGTTAATAGTAGGAGAAATTGTATGTGAGGGTCTGAAGAGCTACACACATTCTACTTTTTCTCCTAATATAAAACTTTTATAAAACTAGTCTGTTTTTTAAAATGACCATGAGAAGCAATAGATGAGATATCAGGAAAGGAAAGTTAAGAAAGCTTCCCATGATCACATGCTAAGTGTTCTATAGAAGTTAATCTACTGACTAAAGGGGGAGAAAAGGAACACTCTTAATTTTCAGGTTTTAAGTCAGCTAATCTGTGTTTTGGTTTCAAAATAGAGAGATCTCTGAATTTCTTAGCTTTGTCCAAAATTATGTAAAATACTTTTGTGTCTTTTCTCGAGGAAATATCCTTTGGCTTCATGAAAATTCTTAAAAGATTAAGATCCACATTGGATTTGCAATGTTGGAGACAACTCTCAGGATGATGATAGGAAAAGAATGATGATACAAAGACATTGGAACTTCAATAATGGTCTGTATGTTACAAACTGCTAGGATGCAACCAGTAAGAAAAGTAGAAGCAATTGTCTCCTGGCTATTACATGGCTGATGTAATTATGAACCAAAAACTGCTAACTGCACAAGGCCTATACACACAGACATGAAAGTGGGAGAGGGACGAGTTGGGAAGAAGGGTTAATGACTTGAATATACTCACAATACATTGTGTACATATGTAAAATTGTCAAAAATTAAATAAAAACAATAAAAATCAACAGTAAAAAAGCATATTATTCATTTTTATAGATGGATGAACACATAGGAAATTTTCTTTAAGGTAATATATGTTTTCCAAATCCATAAAAGACTCCCATTCAGATTTTGAAAATGATAGTTTGAGATTTTCAGGTTAAATTTTAGTTTTGATCTCTTCGTATTAAATGGCAAACACATTGAAAAGCACTGATATTTCAATTATACTAACTTGTTTGTGTACCTGTGTCTTGGGTGGCATTCTTCATGAGATAGCCACTTTGATTTTTGAAGCAGTGTTCCTCACTTTCTCTGAAGATCACCAATTAATCTGGGCTGGTTGGCCAGTGAGCAGCAGGCATCTGCCTCTTTCTGTATCTCTAGAGCTGGAATTGCAGGTGTACACCACCATGCATGCATGACTTTTTAATATTTGTTCATTTGTTTTTAACGTAATATAATTACATCATTTACTCTGTTTCTTTCCTCTCCAAATCCTCCATATGATCGCCCTTGCTCTCTTTCAAATTCATGGCCTCTGCTTTTGGTTCTAAGAATCAAACTCAGGATCTTATATTTGTACCATAATCACTTTATCTCTTTATCTACTGAGTTATTTTACCTGATCTTTTTATTAGCATATATTAAATATATACAATACATTTCATTGTAACATTTTTGTATATTTATATAATATATTTTGAACATATTCACACTCTATTTTCCTCTCTTGTTTCCTTTCCTCTCCTGTTAATCTTCTTCCTCTTTCCCCTTCTACTTTGTATGGGTTTTTTTGTTTGTTTGTTTGTTTTGATTTTGTGTGTGAGAACCAATGAGCGTAATTGAGGCTGCTTACTGGAGTATGAGTAAAGCATTATTTAAAGCAGCATGGGCAACTTCTTAGTGGCAATACCACTGAAGAAAATATCTTCCTACTTCAGCAACCACTACCTACTTATAGATTCTCAGGAAGGAATGGAGCTTCCTGAACTCTTCTAACCTAGTAACACTTAGCTGCTTATAAATCCTCTGGGAAGAGTGGAGGCATAGTGAGTCACTCCCTCATCCATGACAACGTTGATGGGCCTGGTCTTATGTTTGCCCCCTGTACATGTAAGTTATCACAGCTGCCATAGTTAATAGTAAAATTATTACAGGGAAATTGAGAACTCTTTTAGAATAAAATAATTTAGAAATTGATTCAGAGGGAAGCTTGAGGATCTTTTTATTACAATTTGACAGAAAAATAAGAGGGCAATCAAACTATAAATCTTGGTAGTTTCCTAGAATTAAAGAGAGGGTCAAAGTCAGGTTGTTAAGCCTGGTAGCAAGTACCTTTGCCTTCCTAGACATCCTACGGACACAAGCATTTTCTTCCTCTTTCCCCTTCTACTTTGTATGGGTTTTTTTGTTTGTTTGTTTTGATTTTGTGTGTGAGAACCAATGAGCTCCCCTCATCGTTACAGAGTGGCGCTCCAACGTGGTTAACGAACTCCCCGTAAAACCTGAGAGAACTTGGAAATTCTGGGCATAAAAGAAAAGAATAAACCA
>LOEQ01008763.1:17745-29472 GCA_001685075.1 Bramus lutescens
TTGCTCGAAAACAACCTTCTCGGTGATGCCAGCTTCCCTTTCCTCTAACTTCTCCCCAATGCAGACGATCACTCCGAGCCCCTCCGATAGGGCATGGGCTACTTTCTGCCCAATCAGCTCATCCGACTCCCCAAAGACGTCCCTTCTCTCCCAGTGCCCTAGCACTACCCATGCTGCTCCTAAGTCTTTGATCATGCCAGGGCTGATCGCCTCAGTGAAGGCCCCATTGGTCACTTTGTAGCAGTTTCGCGCAGCCACAGCAATCTTGGGATCTAGCTTCTCTGCCTGGCGAAGTCCATGTAGGCGGTGGGGGGGTGCACAAACCGCCTCGGTGTCTGCCGGTACCTTAGCCGCGTTTAGGGTGCAAATGAGTTCTCCCAGGCACTTCTTCCTTCTATTCATCTTCCAGTTGCCCCCAACGAAGAACTTCCTGGAAGGCGCCATTGCGCTGGGACAGGCTGGCTGAAGGTCAGTAGGAGCCTTGAGAATTCTTTGTAAGGATTAGATTCTATGGCGTGCTTTTGGCATTTCTGGAGTGGCTTGGATTGTTCACCAGTGATATGTTTCCCCCCATATTGGGGTAAATAGAACAGACTGTAAATAGCCAGCCCTATTCTTTTTATCTGGAGGTTCTGGGTAAACTGGCCTTTAGGAACCTACTTGTTTGTGCTAAGAAAGGCTTTGAGATAGAGATTTTACTATAAAATGAACACGTGGATAAAGGAATTACAAACCTAGATTTTTATTTATTATGTATACAGTGTTCTATCTGCATGTATGCCTACTCGCCAGAAGTGGGCACCAGATCTCATTACAGATGGTTGTGAGCCACCATGTGGTTGCTGGGAATTGAACTCAGGATCTCAGGAAGAGCTCTTAACCTCTGAGCCATCTCTCCAGCCCTACAAACCTAGATTTAATGGACTTGCTGAAACAAGAAGATGTCGTTATAGTTCATCTCAAATGTAACAGACATTGGCATTGACAAGAAAGGAAAGGACCAATACCTCCCTGCCTTTGCCCCAAGAGATGGGGGAAGACATAGGGAGCTGTTGTATCCTAAACCTGGAGGGTTTGATGGCCCATAGCTTCATTTTCCTTGCCAACTCTTATAAACTGGAAGTGGTGCTTGGGGTTCTGGTAAGGATCATGAAGCCTTGTCAGGAAGTTTCTAGAAAGAGTACTCTAATGCATTAACACAGTCAGCCATGAGTGGGAGGCAATGGCATATGTTTGCCTCAAAGCAGGACCAACAGGGATGAACAATCAATACCTTCCCCTTCTTTCTCTCAACTTTGAAAGGCTCTGTAAGGTTTCAGTGGCTTTGATGGAACCTTCACTCCTTCATTAGTTACCAAGGCTCCAACATTTAAGACCTGGGCAGTTATTACCCAGGCAAAGCTGAAGGTTAGGACTAAAGCTGGGATAAACCTCTAGTCCAAGAGCTATTTTAAGCCTTGCTGTTGCGATGTTGCACATCAAACCTAGCAGAACTGCTTTGCCAGTGGTACAATAGGAGTCTGTGTGCATGCATTTTGCTTACTGTGTCCTACAGGATGGTTTTCTGTCTGACTTCTTGGAAACGTTCCTTTATCTGGAAGAGGAAAGGCTTAGAAGTTGCAAGGGATGAGTTCTCATCTGGGTGCTACTTTTCTTGGCTGCTTGATTCCTATCAGATTCTTGTCAGGACTAGACGTAACACAAGTAAAGCACTAATGTAAGTTTTAGCACTTGGTACATTCTCAGTAAATAAGAGGGCTGTCTTTATAGCAGGTATCTTAATGGCTCCTGGTTTGGTTGCTAGGTTCATTAATGCCTGTCACCTACATGTAGCCATGTTTCTGAAGCCCATGATAGTCTGAGCTAGGAGACCTCTGTGGTTTGTGGGGGGAAAAATCCATCCTGTTGCCTGCTTTTTTAAGTCAAATTTTATTAGAGCACTACTATGCACTTTCATATAAATATGTCCAGCAAATATGTGAATATTTCCTTTCTGGCCCTTTACAGAAAATGTCTGCCTACCACTACTCTAGTATACAACTGCTTCTGCCTTTAGAGCTGTGTGATTTCCGAATTAGCTGTATTTATCCTCACATCTCTTTGTGCCCATTGTTTTTATGCTGGTAGTTGTGCAACTTAATGGAAACTACTGAGATCTCTGCCAGCCTGGTCTACAGAGTAAGTTCCAGGACAGCCAGAATTTTTTTTTGTCTCAAAAAACCAAAAAAAAAGGTGTATGCAGAATAATCACAAAGGGGAGAGAGATAAATATTTTAGAAGTCCCTATATTGTGTCATTAAGTTTTTACTTGTCTGTAAATAAGTGAAATTAGAAATTAAACATGCTACAATTTAAAAATTCTTGTATAAATATATGTAAGGAAATCAGTCTTTGTTCCTAGCTCTAAAGCAGTTGATGACTTTCTAAGTTCCAGGACTTATATATAAGCTCCCTACTTCCTGGGTTGAATTGGATATCTTCAGGTTCGTTAATCATAAATCAGCTTTCAAGTTAAAAGATGAGTCTATGAATATCAATGCCACACTCTGATTAACATGATCTATAATTGATACATAACCTAGACCATATTGACTAAGAGGGGTTGTTATGTAATACTGAAAAAACACATTCCAAGTGACCATTGTTGGTAATATCATAGCATAGGCCTTAGTCCTTAATAATCCCTGTCATGGAAATCTGAGAATGACTCCCTTAGTCAAGGTGGTTAGGCCTGACGGTTAGCTGTAACCAGCGTTTGGGTGTGTTCTCTCTTTCTACCCTAAGTTTTAGTCTCTCCAGTGCTGTGTTCATAGTGAAGTCCAAGGTCTTTGCCATAATCAAATGCAGAGTTGTTCAAGGTGTTTTTTACGAACTTTGTCAAACAAGGAAAAAACCCTGGGGAAGATAATGTGTAGGTGGTCTTCCCAGATCAAACCTGCTGAGTCTATGGAAGGCAGGCCAACAGGGCAATTGCTCCAGCCCACAGTTCCCAAGAGCCTGATAATCAGCCAAGACACCAGAGTGGTCCATCACTTACGAAAGATGAACTGATTCATGGTTTTAACTTTTCTCTATGCTAGAACCACAGACATTGATAAAATCTGACTGTGACATTTTATGTTTTAATATCCTTATAACATCAGAAAGTAAAAATGTCTTGCCCTTTTGGCATCCTACGAGGAGGCCTGTTATCTGGGAACCACTGTATCTTAGATCTGACATTGTGATAGTACTTCATAACTGCTGTCCAAGATGCCCCTGCCCATGAATCACCAGGATGCTTTAAGCAGTGTTGTTGGCACTGCATATTATTTCTGTCTCTAGTTAATATAAAGCTCTAAGTCCATTTTCACAAGAAAGTAAATATCCATTTCACAGACATATAGGATGTAAAGTATTCAGTTTCCTCCTGTTTCAGACTTCAGATGCTCTTAGAAGTGTGAAAGCCAGGGCACACAGATAATTCAGATGGGACCACGATTTCAAAAAGCAGTCAATGTCTGTTTATGTTCAGCTCTATATTTATGGCAAGGAAGGTCAGCTTCTCCGTGTAGAATAGTCAGACCCTTGAGTACCCTACCTAGTGGGAGCCACACTGGAGATCTACCTGTCCCACCTCTCACAGCCTTTATCATAATTACTTAAAAAGACACTTATTTCACTAATTCTTATGATACAAGTAGGTTGATTAGTAACAGAATTCACAAATTGGTGCATTCCTCCACTAGTCATCCATTTGTATCTTAAAAGTGTTTTATGGAATATTGATATAAAAGTTAGATATATTTTATCTTTGCCTGGGGTGTCTTATGGCTGTGATAAGTAGAAGGATCACTCTAAACCTGTTGGAATTGGACAGTTTCATTTTTATAGTCCAGGGCGTCTCAAGTCAAGCCCAGGGAATAGTGCTGCCCACAGTAGGCAGATCCTCTTAATCAATTAATGTAACTCCTCACAGGTGTTCTTAGAGACCCTTCTCCCACCCTTCTCCCAGGGTTATTCTAGATTGTGTCCTGTCGATAAATAAAACTAACCATCACATCACTCCCCCCCCCAAAAAAAATAACTCAAAACAGACACCCGGTAAAGCAACATTGAAGATCTCTCCCTGTTTCTTTTGTATGTTGTTCATTTAAAAGGGTTACTGCTCATTAGAAAGAGGTGGTTTTCTTTTGCACAGCAAGCCTCTTTAGTTTCATTTGACAGTGTCTTCAATTTGTAGCTTTCACCCCGTGGGTACGGGTTCCCAAGTAGGTGAGGGTATAAATGCGTAACACCTATAACCCATCTACTTGCAAGTGTGGAAACAATGCTTGCGGTGGTCAGACTTCCTAAAGGGATGTTCCACAGTAATTCTATTTTTGTGGTTCTGGATGCTTCTCACCCAGGAAAAGGAAATGATTGGGGTTGATCAGAGAGCCATTTCCCTATATTATTTTTCCCAATCATGATCGTATTAGTAACATATTGTGCTTTCTGTACAAACATAAAGTAGAATAGTTATTACCTCTTATTAGCTGTGTACCAAACCCAAGGCCATCTGAAATCATTTTTCTACCAGGCATGTCCAGTATACTGTGACCCTAATGGAGAAGAGGAAGGATTAGGTCCCCCAGATCCAAAGAGATGTGGTTGGTGGGCAATACCCATGACCTCCTTGTGCTTTTTCCGATATCTTGAAAGTGATTTCCTGAAAGTGCTTTTGGCTAGCCAATGATCTCCAATATACTGCTTGACATTTTACACACACATAAATTGCAGGTGGCGCTCATTAAATTCCCCTGCCCGTCGCTGGCGGAAACTTGAGCCAGCTGAGAACCCTGGTGGCAAAGATAGGTATCTGTCACCCACAGGTAAGAATGAAGGGGCTGAGATGAGCAGGCACCTCTGTCACTAGTATGGTTCAGTCTAGACTGTCCCGGACTCCTTTAGTTGTATTGTATTTCATTTCATTCATGAATACGTGTTTCAAAAGGACGGCTTCTGGAGCCGATTGATAATGTGTGGAAGGAAGCAGTAGACGGACTCTAAAGAACTCTTTCCAGGCTCCCCTTCATGTCTGCACGTGCTGACTGCTATATTCTGACTCAGGTACACTGAAAGACCAACCCTTTCCATTCGAAGGCAAATTCCTATTGGCAGTTGTGTGTATAAGGAGTGGAGGAAATGTATTCTTATAAAAAACACCCTCTATATCAGGAAGGAAAACTTTACATTTATACTTTTGTTTTCCTGTAGGACTTCTCATTAGGGATTAGCTTCTTTCTAGACTTCTGATAGCATTTGGGGACTGTCACCTTTCCTCATCCCTTTTGTTGATTGTGCACCCCGTCCCCCCATTGATACTGTACCTCTCTTCCCTTCATGCTGACCTTGCATACACAGCATGCTAATTTACCATTAACACAGGCACCATTTACACCATAGCTTCTTATCAAAATCGGCTTGAATTTAACATCTAGCAAAGCAGAGATGTCACATTGAAGAAGCAGTTGTTTATATGACCGGTAGGGGTGTGGTCGTCTTCATATGGTGTGCTCTTTTAAAAGCTACTAGCTATATCATTCAACTGCTGGCTTACCTATAAAGAGAAGCCAGTAGATGCATGCTTTAAAGAAAGGCCCAAGACATGAATGACCTACAGCCAAATGGTCCACCATGTTGCTTGGTCGTTGATATCTGTCCTGTGCAGGAGAGTCACCTGGTTTTGTCATACCCCGTGTTACCTTCTCCATCACATACATCAGAATTAATTTCCATTGGGCTTGATGTTAGACACACTTTGGAATGGTTCAGTAGTTATGTTAGTTTGGGCTGGATGCACTGCTCTGGCCCAGTGCAGTGGGTCCAGTTGCTAAAAAGCAAAATTGGGAATTATGTTAACTATTTTTTTTTCAGTTCTAAGAAACATATTGAAAACAATTGTCACCAGTTTCATACAGCTAAACCAAAGGTCAAAGAGCAGGGAGGGGATGTTTGCTCTTAAACCGACCTGCAATAAATCCCAGGCTGTAGTTTGTTGGGAATTGAAGATCGCAAATAGAATGCGGAGTTAGCAAACTCATTCCACAATACCAGTTTGCTTTCCATGAAGAAGCCTGTTTCTTGACTCTGATTTTGATCTGCCCTTTGAGAACAGGGAAATTTCTTTCCTGCTTATGGACAGTGAAGGGAATGAATCAGATCTTGGCCTTGGTGTTGAGGAAGGAAGGACGGTTTAGTCTCCTATAGTCTGATCTCAAGAAAGTGCTCTCTCCTGCTTGTGAGGGGTATTTATTGCCTTGCTCAGCCCTTGTCTTATGGAATCTAGTTATTAAATACTAACCAAAGTGGAAACATTGAAAACGCTGGCTTCTTGTCTTCCAGCACTTGAAAGGAATACCACATGTAGCAGAAGAAAGAAAGACAGCATCCTTCTGGATGGTGGGTTAGATCATCTATGCCTCCCCACCACAAAGTGGCCCTGCTTAGTTTAAGATACAGGAGGAAGGCTGTCTTAGGGAAAGACCAGTTTCTGCTGTTTCCAATTTAGGGAGGGAGAAACAGAGGTGTGTGTGTGTGTGTGTGTGTGTGTAATGTATTTAGTGTATGTCTGTGTGTGTGTGTGTAATGTATTTAGTGTATGTCTGTCTCTCTGTGTGTATGTATGTGTGTGAATGTATTTAGTGTATGTCTGTCTCTGTGTGTGTGTGTAATGTATTTAGTGTATGTCTGTCTCTGTGTGTGTGTGTAATGTATTTAGTGTCTGTCTGTGTGTGTGTGTGTCTCTGTGTATGTATGTGTGTGTGTGAATGTATTTAGTGTATGTCTGTCTCTGTGTGTGTGTAATGTATTTAGTGTATGTCTGTGTGTGTGTGTGTGTGTGTGTGTGTGTGTGTGCCTATGAAGAACACTTAAGTTGCCCTCAGAAGGTGGAGTTCAGCTTCCCTGGGTAGGAAAAACAGGCCCTCAGCTGGCGCCTCATTGTCCCTGGCCTGGGGAGAAGCTGCTCCTTGGCTAATTGGTTTGAGAATGTGGAAGCTTCAAATTGAGTGCTATGTATCTTTCCCCAGCTTTCTTGTTTAATCCTCTAGTTGACACATCCCATTTGCTTTGTCATGGCTCTAATTCAGTGTTGTGCAGGGAGACATTCCCTGTTCTTATTTTCTTCCTCCCCTCCACATATCCACTTGCAGAGGGATTAAACACCGTTTGCACACATTACACTAAGAGATGTTAAAGTCCGTAACCAGATATTGACTGACCTTTCTAAGAAAAATTTAACAGGAATTACCATCAACAGATGGTCACTAGCAGTGAGCATGGGATGCTGAGTCACTAGCTGAGAATGAAAGGCCCCCAGCCCAGCGTATTTATAGGTTGTGAGGGCTGCACCAGCTGTTTGTCACAGCTGCTAGGCAACAAGCTATTACAAATCCTTTTTAAAAGTTTGTCACATAGGGCAATGACATGGCTAACTTTCTGAAAAGTGCTGTTTAACTCCAATGTAGATTTCCTATGTGCAATAAAATCACACTGTGAAATAGTCTCCAACAGTGCTCTGCCAGGAATCTTCTAACTCTGTTTTAAGATGATTATTGTATCATGGATTCATATGAATATGAAAAAACTGTAAAGTTACTGGAAAGTGTGACACACACACACACACACACACACACACACAAGCACTGTATGGACTGAGCCATATCCCTGGCTCTTTCTTCTTGCCTTAGATGGGTCAGAACAGTGGCTGCAAATTCTGTAATGTGATTTAGAGTCTACTAGGGAGCCAGCATGGCAAAGGTCATAACCCATCACAATAGAATTTCTGCAAGGAAACAATACCAAATGCACGACTGACACTTCCAGACCTCCTGCCTCAGACCCTCCATGGCCCCCGTTTCCTCTGGAGTAAAGTGGAGGTCACAGCACCAGTCTTGATTTGCAGGGTGTTGTGATGACTTGGTAAGAGAAGGGATCACATGGAGGTTATCTGAGACAGTGCTTGCCAGCGGAGTGCTTGGCTAACCTCAGCCATGATTATGTAAAAGGATGTTATTTAGTCTGGGAAGCTGGACTAAGATTATAGGATTGCTTGTGGGGACTGCTTCGAAATTGCTAATGTGCTGGGAAGAGGAAAGAGGAACCTCGGTTCTTTAGGCCCGAGTTTCTCCTGGAACCAGGGCTGCTCTTTATATATTTCTATCTTGACAGAATTAGCTTGCAGTTAGGGATGGATGTCCTTTGCCATTCATCTCTGAAGTGCTCTGCATGTTCCGGGGTGGACAGTATAGTTCCTCTGTCAGTCACCCCTGTTCCTTTAATACTGTGACCTTGAGCCACAGAGGTGAAGAATCTGGACCTCAACCTCTTCAGCGGTAACCTGGGAAACGTAAGAAATCGGATGTGATGCTTAAATGAGGTCACCGAGTTTCTAAGAGGCAGGGCGGTGCCTGTCCCTGGAAGGTGTTGTCTGCGCCAGTTTCGTGCTGCCCTAACCCCGGTACTGGAAGTGGTTTACTGCGCTTATTTGAATTGTTATTCAAACCCTTTGGCGCTGTTTCAACTAAAACCTGCTACCTAAAGAAAAAGTCTTACCAATCTGTGTGAGCTTATTCTGTAATTCTTTTTAATAGTTCTGTCTACTTTGTACTTTAAAACATGCAATTTTCCATTATTTCGGCATAAAGCTGCTTTTCTGTTTTATTTTACTACAAATACCAGAAATAAAGCAAAAAAAGCAGCTTTATGCGAACGGACATCGGTTTCTTTCTGAGAGATTTCTGCGAATGGCCTTGCTTTGCACATCGCTTCTCGCCTTTTGGTTTTAACAGTACCACGATTTCCACCTGGACCTGCAGGATTCACTTACGGTCTACCCCTGCGCACACGTTTGGTTTCTCTTTGCTCTCTCCTCATTTGCACTCTTCAGTTATTATCTCCTTAAAATTGAAGTTAAAAATGTGAAAGAATTCGAGCTTTGATGTATGAAACATAAAGTTTTGTTTTGAAAAATAGTCTTCAGTTTTAAAGATACCTTTCACTTCATAAAAGTCTGCAACCACACAGCTATGATTTTATCCTATAAAGTAGACAACAGTGTATCTAACATGTTTGTCTCTTTTATCCAATCCTCCACTTATTTTTCATGTTTTTCTCTCATAGCTTGAGATATTTTTTATTTCTAAGCTATTTCTAACAGGTGACTTTCATTGTGAAGTGTGTGTGTGCACACGTGTGCACATGTGTGCTCGCGCACCACTTTGTTCTCCATGACTGCTGTCTTGGGTAAGCTTACTGGCTGAGGGCCGCACCTCTTCATCCCCAGTCTCTGAAGTCAGGAAGGTCACAGCATGCACTTGGTGTGTACTCACTGCAGTAAACAAAGGACGTGTTGACAACAGGAGATGCTGAAAATGACAGCGACTCATTTGTTTTCGGTATCAGCGCTACTAGTGGTCAGACACAGTAGTGCTAGCACAACGCCCCGTTTCAGAATTTTTTTTAATTTTTTTTTAAAAAGAAAACAAACTATCTTTTTCATTATACATACTAATTCAAGTTCCCACTCCCTCCCCTCCTCTCATCCCCTCCACTTACCCCCCACCCTATCCCCCATCCACTCAGAGAGGGTAAGGCACGTTGCTTTGGGGAAGGACCAAGGCCCTCCATACTATATCTAGGCTGAGCAAGGTATCCCTCAAAAGAGAACAGGTTCCCAAAAAGCCAGTACAAACAGTAGGGATAAATCCTGGTGCCACTGCTAGTGACCCCTCAGTCTGCCCCAGCCATGCAACTGTCAACCACATTCAGAGGGACTAGACAAGCCCTTATCCAAACTAATCAAAAGGCAGAGAGAGAATATCCAAATTAACAAAGTTAGAAATGGAAAGGGGGACATAAAACAGACACTGAGGAAATCCAGAAAATCATAAGGTCATTCTCCACGAAATTGGAAAATGTAAAAGAAATGGACAATTTTCTAGATAGATACCATATACCAATATTAAATCAAGACCAGGTGAACAATTTAAATAGGCCTATAAAATGCAAGAAAATAGAAGCTGTCATCAAAAACTTACCAAAAAAAAAAAAACAAACCCTCAGGGCCAGATGGTTTTAGTGCAGAATTCTGCCAGGACTTCCAAGAAGAGCTAATACCTATAGTCCTCAAAGTGTTCCACATAATAGAAACAGAAGGAACATTGCCAAACTCTTTTTATGAGGCTACAGTTACCCTGAGAGAGTTTATTTTTAAGGAACATTGAGTGTCAGGTTTCCTTATCTTAGAGAACCCCCTAATGGAGAATCCTGTGTCCTGCACCATGAAGCCACAGACAGCCCATGGTTAAATGCTCAAGACTATGGGCAGGCCTTTTTTCTGGGCATGGTGGCACATGTCTATATAATTCCAGCACACTGTAAAAATAGGTTTGATAATAAAGAGTACTAGGCTAGCTTTAGCTACATAGCAGGCCATTCTGGACTACATGACATCTTATTTTGGAAACCAAAAACCCAAACAGAAAGCTCAAACCCTGCTGTTGATAACACTGTCTTTTAAAAGATTATGTATGTGTGTGGGTCTGTGATGTGGGATTCCCCTCTGTATGCTGTGAATACCATTGGTTAATAAAAAAGCTTTTTTGGGCCTGTGATAGGGTAGAGCAGGGCTAGACAGGGAAAACTAAACTGAATGCTGGGAGAAATAAGGTGGAGGCAGAGAGAAACCATGTAGCCCCGCCGGAGAGAGATGCCTGAACTTTACCCAGTAAGCCACAGCCATGTGGCGATATACAGATTGATAGAAATGGGCTAAATTAAGATGTAAGAGTTAGCCAGTAAGAAGCTAGAGCTAATGGGCCAAACAGTGATTTAATTAATACCGTTTCTGTGTAGTTATTTCAGGGCTGAGTGGCTGGGAACAAGCAAGCAGCCCCCTACAACAGGACTGTGTACAGGTGTCCAAAGCAGCTAGCTGTGTAGGATCCCCCTGGAGCTGGAATTTCAGCTGCTTGAGGTGGGTTCTTGGAACTAAACTCTGGTCTGAGGGAAGTATAACGCATGCTGAGCCATCTCTCCAGACCTGATAAGGATAATCTTAAAGGAAAAGTAAAAAAAAAAAAAAACCAGTGCAAAACGCACGCGCACAAAAGGTAAGAAAAGCCGTTCACACTCATTTGGCCTTTTGAAGCCTCTTGAATGACTTTGAGTCATAGTGGCCCTTTGGGAGCCTGCTTGTAAAACTTGCTGGCAGGACCAGCACTGTGCTTTGCTCAGGGATGGTTCTTCAGGCTTTGGAGCCAGGACCCAGTTGGGTACTCAACCATTGACTGTGGATTCTGAGGGTTTCGAGTCGTATTGGTGGGATGAGGAATCTTGGCACAGACACTGTT
This sequence comes from Bramus lutescens, assembly GCA_001685075.1. Lineage (NCBI taxonomy): Eukaryota > Metazoa > Chordata > Mammalia > Rodentia > Cricetidae > Bramus > Bramus lutescens. Next base: position 29,121 of record LOEQ01008763.1, read on the forward strand.
CTTTCTAGGCCTTCCTTACAGCCCGTTTCTGGTTCTGAGTTCCTCACAGGCAGAGCTATCCATCAATCAACTGAAAATTTCAGGGGATACTCCTGCAGATCTAGTGAGTGCCCTCCCTACTGCTGTGTAGTCGCTTTTAACCACTTCGTTGGCCTGCAAACTCTGCCCTCTCGGATCAATTGAAGGAGGTGGCAGATCCTATCTGGGAGGCCCCTCTCTGCTCTGGGGCAGAGGAGCTGGGCAAGCATAAAATTCTTGGTTCTTCATGTCATTCTCCTTCTTTGTCTAGTGCTCAGGGAAGGGAATAAATCTGACCCGACACACAGTTCTCTCTCTCTCTCTCTCTCTCTCT
>LOEQ01008763.1:29506-39813 GCA_001685075.1 Bramus lutescens
CTCTCTCTCTCTCTCTCTCTCTGTAAGATAGAAATTCCACATAATTTGCTCACAATGACTCTTTGGATAAGAAGCCCAGGACACTTATTCATGCAAATTTCTAAGCTTACCCTAAACTGCTCATTCACCATCTTCTCAAGTGAGGCCCAGGCTCATTTCAGGAGCTTGCGTGCCAGACAAACCCAGTGAAGAACTCCAAAGGGTGGACCTCAACACAGCATACATTTACTAGTTGTAATCTAACAAGCTCATGGATGAAGAAAGTAGCAATATAGTGTTGAAATTCTTTCAGGGCAAAGCTCCTTGCTGTTGTTGAAGGGACTGCTTGTCCAAAGAGCCATCCTATCACGTTGACAGGGGAAGCTGTAAATCCTTCAGCTGTTGACAAAGGACTTCTGGGCTAAGGGCTCATCAGTAACTTGCTCATTTCGGTTATAGAATGTCTCTTGTCCCAAAACACTGCAGTATTTTCTTTAGAAGGGAAACTTAAGCAACGTCAGTTGAGTCATTTTTTTTTTCTCTTTTGAGAGAGGATGCTTTGCAGACTCTAAGGGCAGGCCTCTTTGAAAGCTGGCGTGCCTGTTAGGGGACCAGGATCTGTGCAGTGATTTAAACGTTTAACTAGGACCAAAGGCATGAGGGAAATAAATAACTGAGGCTGGAGGGAACCAGGGCTGGCATGTCAGGGGACCTCTGCGTGTAGCTGCGGTATGCCGCCGGCTCATTGCCAACCAGGGGTGTCGGTGCCAGGGGACCTCTGCGTGTGGCTGCGGTATGCCGCCGGCGGCTCATTGCCTGAGGATCACAAGGCTGGGAGGGAAGTACAACACACGAACATCGCTTTCCTTTGAACCTGGAGTTTGCTTGTCCTGTCTGAGATACTAACAGTGACACTGTTGGCAACTGAAGTCTCTTCCTTAGAACAACCTTCATCATGGATGGCATGCCGTCTTTGGTTAAGAACTTGGTAAAACCTCAAACTGCTTTGAAGGCTAGAGTGCATTCACTTCCCTATATATGACAGCTGGGCCTCGCTTTGTGTATTCATTAGTCCCAAGGATGGCCATAAGACAGCCACGGGAAAGATGTTTGCTAAACTTGGTCCAACGTTCACAGAGATCATTCCTCTGTTGTGTGTTTTCTGGGCTTTCTAAGAAAACCTGGAGTTTTGTGATGGAGCAGCTGTGTGTGCGGACGTCACCAGTGCTAACCAACCACCCGCCACACACGTGGGTCTGAGTTTCCGCTGAGTATTGGATTCTGCACATGGCACACTCGGCTTTCCTGGAAAGGGTTGGTCCTGCGTGCCCCCACACTGGCGTTGGTCAATCACAGCTCTTTTCTCTTCGTTCCTGGAAGTAGGGAAACAAGGAATGTTCCTTATTCTCAATAATAGTTTTGTTTTTTAAGGATAACACTGAATTTATTTGTTGTTTGAAGAGTCACACTGTTTAAACAGAACTGTATTGAGAAACCAGGAATCTTGCTCTTAGGTCTCGACTCTGTCCCTAAGTAGGCGAGACAACTTGGGTGGGTTTAATGTTGTTCATCTATGACATGAAGAAATATGAAAACCAGACATATCTGACTTCATTCCAAATTGTATAATTCAGTGTTACCCATTCAGACTTGGAGAGTATAGAGATATGTCTTCCTATAATAATCACTACTAACTTGTTTTTAAATCTTATTTTTGTGTGTATGGGTGTTTTGCTTGTATGTATATCTGTGGACCACATGCATGCCTGGTGCCCGTGAAGGTTGGAAGAGGTAGCTGATCCCTGGAACTGGAGTTACAAATGACTGTGAGCTGCCTTGTGTGTGCTGGGAACCCAGCCTGAGTCCTGTGAAAGAGCAACAAGTGCTCCTAACTGCTAAGCTATCTCTCCAGCTCCTCCGTGTGTAATTTTTAACAATAAATGCCAGCAATCAATTCTTTTGAGTCCATGTCTCATATAAAACACGTTTCTTCATCTCTGAATTCAGGTTTTCTATTCAAGTCCTATCAACTTTTATTTGATACAATCTGAACATTTATTCTTCTCTCCAACATTTCTTGCATTTTCTAAGATCATTTGGCTGGGAAATATTTTCAAGCTGTGTACAATGAATTCCTATTTGGGATTATAACAACTTAGTTGTCAATAAGAATTATTTGCTATGCTAATATAGATGTGGGAAACAAGGGGATGTGCTGCTTAAAAATATCACACGAGACTTTCTCAGAATGAAGGAATCGAGCGGTTTCTCACGTCAGTAGAAATCAGTGACAAGGTGAATATTTCACTCCCAGCAAATGATGCAATCTCTAGACACAGGGAGAGAAACAATAGCTTTGGTATCCAAGCTGTAGAAATAGTGTATTCGTCATAATGAAAAACATTATATAACAAAGGGGAAACTTGGTCATATTTATTGAAAATGTGAATAAATTAACAGATTATGTTCCCCTGAAGTCCATCAGAAAGATCCTTAACACGATCTCTGCAGAGGTTATCTAAGTATTGCATGAGGGTCAGAGGCTCATTTCTTACATCAGGGCATTACTTACTAAATAAAATACATGATGGTATCCTTGAGATGCAAATCCTAAAGGCAGCCTTCCAAGCAACGTTGTGGCATCTGAACAATGAACTTAAAAATGATGTTTCATGTTTTTACCCAACAGAAATATTGTCTTTATTTCATAGGTAAATAAATGAGGACAAAGCTAGAAACATTTGTATTTAGGCAGTAATGTATAAAACAGGATCTACTTATGTGAGAAAATTATTCACGAGATAAAGAACAGAATATATTTTAGTATAAAAGTTGAAAAAGATCAAATGCTATATATACATATATGTATGCAGACACACATATGCACGTGCATGTATGTATAGCTCTCGTAGCCACAGAATGTTGGTTTTCACATCAGCATTGCTCAAGTCAAGAAGCCGGCTGTGGTCAGGACCTAGGGATCTCCCACCTCTCTGGCTCATGTCACACGCTTTGCTTGGTCCTCTCCCTGAAGTAACTACCAATTTTATTTTAAACATTCTGATTACATTGATTTATTCATGTGAAGGGAGGCGTGTGTGTGATGGCACATATGTGATGTAATGGCACATATGTGGAAGTCAGGACAACTTGTGGGAATCAGTTCTCCTCTATGCCATGTAGGTCCCAGCACTTAAACTCACATCCCGAGGCTTGGCAATAGGTGCCTTTGATGCTGAGCCATCCTGCCCATTGCCTAAGTAACCTGTCCTTCCCTCCACACTGCATGCATTCTCCTGTGATTTTTCCTGTGGGTATTATCATTATGAGGTGATACATAAAGACAATGGGTCAACCTCATTCACATTCCCTGCTGTTTTATCTTCCACTGCTTGAATACAGCTCCCCTTAGTGACTCATTCTCCTGAAAAAGCCTATTTGAAATTGGAGTGAAACAGCAAAAATGTTCATTTCATTTTAATCTTTAAAGATTATACTCAGAATCATTCTGTTATATTTTTGACTGACTTGGTAGAACTATGTTTTCCAAAGAGTTCAACTATATCCTTTAATACAGATAGTATAGAGAAGGAGAGATGAAAGTGTGTGTGTCATCCCCATAATCCATTTAGCTGAACAGTAGTCTAGGCTGTGTTGGTAGCAACAAACCTGACTTATCTGGTAAAATAACACCAGCTTACCAACCTTGCATTTCTTCCTCCATGCTGATTTTGTTCTCTTATATAAAATCGTACCTCATTAAGCAGACATTCCGGTAGGATTTTGTTGCAGATAATGGTTTCTTTGCTGTGTACTTCATGTTCTTATAATAGGTCTGGAATTGTTAACCAGGTATGCAGGCCTGGTGTGTGATTTGCTCACTAATGAAAACAGAAATGCTCATTGGCTCAAGACAGGGTAATGTTAATAGATATAAACTATTTCTTAAAAGTCAGACATCTCCATACATTCATTACTTGTGACATGTGAGAAGTCATTTGGCCGTTGTCTACCTGGTGGAAAAACCTCAGCTTGGGCAACTAACATTTTGGGATTATCTGGCAGAACATTAATTGAGGTAATGAGAAAGGAATGTGGAACATGTTCTCCTTTTAGTACTGTGACATTCATTTGCACTTAGATTTTAATTAATTAATTGATTGAGGCAATGCTGACTGAACCGGGGCCTTGTACTTGGGAGGCAATCATTTTACCACTGGGCTATCTATATCTCTAGCTGCTGTGTGTGCTCTCAAACTCCCCCCTTTTCTTTTGCTGCTGCTTAGTTATTATTATTATTATTATTATTATTATTATTTTATTTTGAGACAAAGTCTCACTAAGTTGCCTAGGCTGCCCTTAAATGTACTCTTTAGCCCAGATAGACCATTGACTTAAAATTTGTCTTAGCCTGATGATTAGTTGGGATTACAGGCCTGCGTCACCAGGGCCAGCAAATCTTATATTAAAATTAATTGAAAAATTGACCTACTATTAATCATATTAACAAAACATGTATATTCCATTATTCTATATGTACATAACTTCCCTGTAGTTGAGCACTAAGAGCCAAGGCCATTTTCCTTTGGGACCACTAGGGTTAAATCCAGAGATGAGCCTCGCTCTGAAACCATTACATGACAGTTCACTAGTGTCTTCCTCTTGAACCCTCACTGAATTTGTTTATTGTATGTCCCCGGCTCGGTGATGGCACAACCTTCAACATGGTAGGACGAAGTTCTCTCCCAGATTATGAATTTGAGACTTTTTACCAGAACTCGTATTTTCATGACTTGGGATTGTAAGCGTCAGTTTTCAGAGGTTGGTGCCACTGCCATTTCAGAGAAGGCTGTGATTCTGTGAATGGAATGTTTCTCAGGTCCCTGAGAGCCCTGTGAAAACACAAGGGCCAGGGCATGGCACACTGCCAACCTCAGTATCACATTCAACACATTTGATGACTAGGAAAAGATACTTCAGAAAAATGGGGAGCATTGGGCTGCTGAGATGGCTCAGCAGATGGAGACATTTGATGTGAAAGCCCTGGCACCCTGGGAGTGACCCTCAGAATCCACTGAAACGTGGGAAGCAAAAACATACCTTACAAAGTTGAGGTCTGTCTTCCACTTCCACTCTGTGGCATGCTTGCCCCCCCAACACAGCATATGTGCGTGTCTATTTTTGTTTCCATTTTTACGAAGGGGGTTACTGTAAGACACCATTGAATCTGCAGTTTTCCTAGAGTTGGCCAAGCTACCGCATATGTTGAAAACACATTGTTTGTATTATTAACCAATGTACGTCCAGTGTCCCTACTTCTTTAAACGTGCTGCGGCTTCTTATCTTTAGGATTTGTTTTCAACAAGCACTTCAAGGCCCAGCACGACCTGTGCCTCCTCCCCACAAGCTTTATACATTGCTTTTCTGCTGGTTTCCTTGGCCGGTGCCAAACTGAGGCTCTTTCGGCTTTCGCCATCCTCGGGTCTCTCCAGGGACTGGGGTGTTCTCTAGTCAGTAGTTGAGTGAAGTGCTAATTCATTCTAGATCTGAGCTGGAAAATGACTCCTTTAGAAAACACGCCCCAAAGCCCCAGCGCTGGCCTCCCCAATGTTTCCAACATTGTAATCAGATAATGAACTGTGTAGCTCCTTGTTTCTCTTGGCATCTGAGAGTCTTTTGACTTGGGTATCAGGCTAGTTTAGCTCTCTGCAATCAGAACATAATGAAGCCAACAGTCATCTTCAGTAACTACTTATGGAAGCCACGAGTGCTCAGTGGGTGAACACTGGTGTTGGTTTTACTGTTGCTGAAGTTCAATTGCATCTTCGCTCTCTCTCTTCAGCTGGGAAGTTGTCAATTCCAAGCCAGATGAAAGACCAAGACTGAGCCACTGCATTGCAGAATCATGGATGAATTTCAGCCTGTTTCTTCAAGAAATGTCTCTTTTTAAACAGCAGAGCCCTGGCAAGGCAAGTTTTGAAATCCTCAATGTAGCGTGGGAATGAATGAGGTGACCTGTTTTAGCTGGTAAAGATGAGAATTTGAAACAACTCAAGCATAGGAGTTGGCTTAGCCACCAGTAGCTGGAAGGTAGAGCTAGAGATATCAGCATTCAGATCTCCATGCTATGTACAGGCAATCTCATAACTTCACTGTTAATTAAGTAATAGAACAGCCCATATGAACATGTTGTGCATATTGAATTGGCAGTGCTGTATCTGTAAGGATTTCTTTAACGGCGAAGACTCAGTGTAGAATTGATATATGTGAGGTCCTTGGTAGATTTTAGTGCTTAGTTAACCAGCATGACATGATCACATATATTTTGAGAAGATTCTGAACTTAAAGCATCTGCTTTGGATTACATTAATGTGCCCAAGGCCATTAGTTAAGGGTGATGATGTTACAGTATATAGGTGATGACAAATCCTTTCTCAAAGCCAGCTTCTGGGTGCACGGCTATATTGTTACTGCCTTATTTCTTCCTTTGGCTTCGGACATTTCTTCATTTATAGAATTTCCTTTTTTTTCAAGGACCCATCTTTTTTCTGAATTAGGCTTTTAATTTTGTCCCATGTGTTCACCTACAATTTATTATCCAAATGGAATGAAATACTTATTAATTTGAAATTAAGAGTCCTTGTTCTTTTTCTTAATCGGTTCTTGACCAGAGATATGTATTTCTTCCTATTTTTGAAAGCCCCCCCCCCGTGAATTTGCTTGGCATTTTAACTCAGTACTTAAATTTAAAACAATGCATAAAAATGAGATGGTTTGTGAGTAGATTGTGAAAAGCAAGTGACAACTTAAAAGGTCTAACTTTTCTATTTTGATGTTTCTTGTGTGAATTAGGACAGTTTTCTATAAACTGTTCTAAAATTTCTCGAGACAACCAACGATTTTGGTTTTTTGCTTTGTGATTGACGGGGGGGGGAATTAGATATCACTGCAGAAGTTCCAGTTCACTTGCATTTAGCTCTGTGGTAACCTGGATGTAGGTGGATACAGTTAGGGAGGATTCTAACGTTCACAGATTTGTGCCAGAGGTTTTCCAGCAGAACAAATGACGTCAGAGTCATATAGATACTCCTATAGCATGCTTTGGCCTGTCTGTGGTTCTTAATGGTTTTACAGTAGTAGTCGAAGTAGAGATTTACTTATGAGGCTTAGTAAAAGTTGTTCCTGGGGACATGTTACTATTTGAGTCACTTGCACCTGGCAGCAATACGTCAACAGGGAACTTGTCATTATTAGTGCCAGAATTAGCTCCTCTACCTGCAAATTGTCTGTTATGAAGTGTTAAAATGCCTCTGTAGTGTTTCTAAGTACAAAGGGTGCTGTTCGAGAAGTGTGCAACACACATAATGGAACATATATAGATACATATCATGCATGTATTCTACAGGGTTTTGTTTTTGCATAAATAACTGTCCCATGCTATTTCTGTTACTTCTAGTTTTGTCTCCTGGTCTGCAGTGTGTGCACATTTTTTACAATCTTGGGAAGTTACATTCCTGGGGTCATACTCAGCTACCTACTGTGTAAGTATTGTAGTAAAGTATAGTATACTTTTCTAATTTGTGGGACACATATGGCATCACTGGTGCTAATCAGATCTTTTGTAGTTTGGAAAAGAATAGGTGTGCTCTGAATTATCAAACAAATCAGAATTGTCACCCAATGCCTGGTATTTCTCGTCTCTAGAGATATTTATATATAAACAGTTGGGAGAACAGATGCAAAATGCAGAATTGTAAGAATAATGTTAAATTATATCATCAAATGCATAACTAAGCAATATGCTCCAGGCTGCACATAGACCTGCGCTTTTGCCTTCTTGCATTTTCTCTGGCACCATAGGCAAAATCACAATGAGATATCAGTGTAGCTATGCCAGAAACATCAAGTATTAGCAATGGTATAGGACAACCTGACTTCTCGCTTGTTAGTGAAGTTGGTAGGTTGGTAGAATGGTGCAATCATCTCAGAAAACTGTATGGCTGGTTATCCCACAATTAAGTATTACCCAAGAGAGACAGATGGATACATCTCTGCAAATACTCACACACACACATGTTCATCGCAGGCTTGTTTTTGGTAGCACAAAGGAATACAGTTCGTATAAACCTTCCAGAGACATGGATAAACCGTGTGATCCCAGCGCTGAACACTGATACATGCAATACTATGGATAAATTTCAAAGTAATTAGACCGAATGGGAGAAGTCAGAGCATGCACTGTACAATTGTATTTGCATATAATCCCAGAACATTCAAAAATAATGACTAGTGAAGAAGTAGACCCGCAGTTGCTGGGGATGGGTTGGGTGGACTCAGGGAGAGGCAAAAGGTGGAAAGGAAGGATTAATGAAGACATGAGAACACCTGCCTGCACTAAACTGTTCACTGTCTCGATTGTTTCAGGGACTCTTAGTTGTTTACATGTCAGAACCTACCAAATTGTGTACTATATATGCAGTCTGTTATATGTGAATTAAAACCCTAAAAAGATCTTCAAATTAAATATTCTTCTTTTCCTAAAATACATGAAGATCTGGTGCGGTTACATCTGGGCCAGGCAGTACCTCTCTCTGCTAACTTCACAGTTCCTTTCTCATGCTGGCTTCTGAGTATCACTGGGCTCTAAGGATAACTGAGTAAGAGATGACATTGCCCAACAACAAAAAACCAAACACTGAAAATACAGTGCAGCCAGTGTGGTCTCTTCCTTCCTTGTGTGTTCCTAATGCATGGCACACCTAGCAGATGGCTGCAGCTCAAACTCAGTCTTCAGATAGAACTCATTGACTTGATCTGCATTATGTAGGGAAAAGTGAGTAAAGTTCTGGGAAGAACTAGGAGCAAGACATTCTTACCTGGTTTATGCTGAGTTCAAATACAAGCCCAGCAACCTCATGGGACACCATCCCAGTGTTACTGAAAACAAGCTAACAATAGGAACTTATTTCCTCATGGTAAATGACAATAATAAATGAAGGTACGATGCCAGGTGAGAGCTTAAATTTTCAAGGTAGACAATTAAGAGAAAAAAATAAACCGAATACCAAGTTTAAAAACAATAACCGTGAGGTGTGTGTGTGTGTGTTTAGTAAAATATCTTTTCATCATACAATAATAATAGAAAACTTACTTGATGGAGGGGTTACCCTAAGAACAAAGTTGCTGTTTTCCCCCATGAATTAAGCAGTATCTTGTAAAATACTAAAATGTAAGCATTCAAACCAAACCCTTGACCCATGTGATTTTCTTCTTTATATTTCAGTACTATTTGCTTTTTTGTGTCCACTGTTTAAATGTAATGATATTGGACAAAAACTCTACAGCAAAATCAAGTCCATTCTATTGAAACTAGATTTTGGAATTGGAGAATATATTACCCAGAAGAAACGCGAGCGATCTGGTAGGTAAAGCTTGAGCATTAGTCCTCGGCGTGAAATGAGACTTTTCCTCAGTGCTGCTGGAAAAGTCAGCCCACCCAAGTGTAACCTGTGTAGTTTTCCCTTATATAGGATTTATTCTTTTCAAGTAAATTTAAACTATGCATTGTGCATGCTCCTAGTGGCCAAGAGGGCAGGAAAGGTTTTGAGAGTCAGAGACTTGGGGCACCGCTACAGGACAGTAGCCCCAGTCAGGAGCCCAGTTAAACAGAGGCCCCCTACTCAAGAAACACACAGACTGTATCTGTCAGCATTCCATCCTGGAAGGCAGAAGGGCTCATGAGTTCCCACCCTTCTCTGAGGTGTGATTGACAGCTAGCAGCGGCTGCAGGAAGGGTGTCACTTTCTGGGTAGTGTAGCACTGATAAGTTGCCCATGTTTCAATATATAACTTCCCCCCTCCCCCCCGTGCTCATGCAGGCAGCCCTGCTTAAGCTCAGGTCACACGCAATGATGGCAAGAAAGGAGGAAGGAGACACATGGGGAAGAAGGGTTTCAGGAGAATGGGGGAGGAGATAGGGTGATAGGGACGTGAAGGGTTGAAATCCACTGTACACATATATGAAGCTGTCAATGAACAAAAGCATAAATAGATGGCAGAGCACGCACATTGGCAGGGGAAGGAGAAAGGGCTTCAACAGCTCTGTTTTGTTACTTGTGATGCACTTTGTTTTAATTTGGGTTGGATTGTTGAAAATGTCAGGGGTAAGGGTAAGTGTGGGTGCCATGTAAGAGCAGACTGAATTAATAAGGGAAAGAAAAGGGGGTGGTTTCAGTGTGATTTAAAAAATTAAACATAATATATCATATAAAAACATCATATCTATCATCTATCTATCTATCTATCTATCTATCTATCTATCTATCTAT
>LOEQ01008763.1:54455-79135 GCA_001685075.1 Bramus lutescens
TGCAGTGGTTCGAGCAGCAGGCGAGGAAGTTAGCGAAGCAGCAGTGGGAGGAGAGTGAGCAGGAGGAAGAGGATGAGGACGAAGAGGAAGGTAATGGCCCCGTGTGGGTCGGGGTGAGGCACCAGGTCCCTGGAAACTTGCCGATGGAGATGGGAGGGCTGGCGCCGTTTTAGGGATGTTGCCCCTCTAGGGGTTGAACTGTACTTGTCAGGGAGCCACACCCACCCAGGCCGTGCCCGCCCTTTCTACTTTATTTTTTAAGCTTTGCGGCAGGNCAGGTTCTCACCGTTCCGTGTCCGCCCTTTCTACTTAAGCTTTGCGACAGGTTCTCACTGTTCCCCCAGGCAGGCCTTGACTTTCTGACCCCTTTCCGCGGCCTTCGCGGGAGCTGGGATTATCTGCCCACGGCATCCTGCCTGGATTTAAGGTTGCTAACCTGATTTGTGTCTAAAATAGTTCAGCAGATGAGTTGTAGGCCTCCTTTTCTATGGTTGCCCTCGACCCCATCGAACTTCGGGTGGACCTGAGGGGAAGAGTGTTTATTGGTTGCTTAAACATCTTTCTATGGGTGAGGCGAGCCTTACTTTTTCTTTATGTGTTTTGAAGGAAATAGCATGTGTTCGTTGAAAAAAAAAACCATGGCTTTCATTAGGACATTGTAGAGTGATGAACCAAAGGGCTTTACATTTCTCACTAGTCTGCACCTCCACAGGAAATGTTGTCTTTCTGCTTCTCTATTGTGGATTCAGGGCCCAAAGCATTGACTGAAGATAAAAGGAGAGTTGCTTTATAAACGAGTGGCATATGCTCCTTTTCGTTTGGATGAGGAGTGTCACACCTGTGCACACAGACAGACAGGCTGTTGGCACACTGCTTTAGCAGTTGTCATTCTAGTGACTTCTTAGGGTTTGGCATTTAGCATAGCTGATTCAAACTGAATGAGGGGGTTAGTGAGGGGGTTAAACTGCTAGCAAGCCTGAAATGTGGGGGCTCCAGCCAGCAACTAAGGCTCTTTATGAAGTATTGATTCCATCACTCCTCCAGCATCTGAATACTGGCAGTGTTTGGGTTAATGTCTCAGTCTGTTTATGCTTCTCTATCTAAATATCTTAAGCCTGATAATGTATAAGGAACACAAACATATGTTGCCACGGTCCCAGATGTCTCTAAGTCAAGAGTCTTGCTGCTGGCAGCTTGACTGTCTGGTGAGGGCCTGTTCCATGGACTGGGTATTTTTCCAAACTTTGTCTACATGATGGGAAAGGCAGAGAGGTCTAGGTTGTGGACTCATGGAGGACAAGCAGAAGGCTAGCTGGTTCACCTAAGTCCTTTCTTCAGAATATCAACTCGTTCCTGAGGGCTTATCGCGTTCCTACTGGTCACATTGGTGATTAAGTTGAGCTTGGGAGGACACATACACTCAAAGTATAGCAGCAGTTCATATATAACGCAGTCGCAGATAGCAAATTATACAGTCAAGTATTCCTGTGAAGTAGAAGTGGTCGACACTGTTATTCAACCAGTTCAGAATCCATTTATCTCTCTATCCAGTACTGGGCTAGGTACTGTGAGGCATAGGAGCGAGTTAGAGAGAAAGATTAATGTTTCTTAGCATTCAAGCATGTCTTGAGCGTAAATAAGTGTCTAAAGTGAGGTCTTGAGAGAGTTTGGCTTCTGGGGCACAGGCAGAGTTATAATAGGTCATGAATCATCATGGTGTCTTTGATTGTGCTTACTTTAATATATTTTTAAAAGTAAATTTGTTTTTCAAAATGTCTGGCTTGAAGATTGGGAAGATATTGATTCAGATGATGGATTGGAATGTGAGAACCCTGGACTGGATGACGAGGATGCAGAAGATGCAGAAGCTAGGGAGAGCCCGCCCCCAGGTGCCATCCCAGTAACAGACTGCTTATTTTGTTCCCACCACTCAAGCTCCCTCATGAAGAATGTGGCTCATATGACTAAAATCCACAGCTTCTTTATTCCTGATATAGAATATCTTTCAGATCTGAAAGGATTCATTAAATATTTGGGTGAGTACAATCATTTTCTTTTGATGAAGAAATGTTTTTCAATTTATGAGAATAATGAGATTTAACCTGATTTGGGAAGATTGATTTTTTTATTTTTCCCTTAAATTTTGTTACCAGGAGAGAAAGTCGGTGTTGGCAAGATTTGCTTGTGGTGCAATGAGAAAGGGAAATCCTTCTACTCCACAGACGCTGTGCAGGCACACATGAATGACAAGAGCCATTGCAAGCTCTTCACAGATGGTGACGCGGCTTTGGAGTTCGCAGACTTCTATGACTTTAGGTAAGATGGAGTTTGTGAAAGGTTTGAAGTCGTATCTGTACTGGAGTGATAATGTTCAGTGTCTGCTCCCCTTCTGAAAATGAGCTGGGCTCATCGTGCAGCGAGCTGTGATATCACACTCAGCTTCGCCCAATATGTTCTTAACCACATTACACATTTTTCTGCTAACAAGCTCACTTGAACACTTCTAGAATAGTGAGGACCTTTAGCCCAAAGTGAGTGTGAATGACTCGGTTTTATTCTTTGTGATTAAGTGGTCAGAACTTTGATTTTATTAATTACCTTCTGAATAGACATACAAAAATTAGGTTTCATGTTTTGGGTTCTTTGAGAGACTTTGAGTCAAAGACTGACTTTATGCCAGCTCCTGGCATTTGGTAGAAAGATTTTTTCATAGGTAGTTCAACTCTAACTGGGATCTTGAACAATTCATATATATATGTAACAAGCATATTAGGTGAATAATTAATTGCTTTTGTCAAAATTTCTGTGATAAAGCATAGTGTATGTACAGTTATGTGTAAGTACTGTGCCAAGCAGCCGCAGCCCAAGTGATACAGATGGTCAGAAAAATTTTAATCTTTTAGAACTTTTTTGTTCTATCTCCCTGATTTTGTAGTTTGCAGTTGAAAGTGGCTGTTGGATAGCATAATTAGAGGCCTTGGCACTGCAGAAGTCATATTTGAGTTGCTGCTAGAGATAGAACGCATCCTCCCTAAGCAATAGATAATATTTATCCCTCTCTAGTTTCCTACCAGACTGCAATGTGTTTGACCTTTAGACTGGTTGTCTAATTGGGAGTAGGCTAAGCAAACACCAGAGATAGTCAGCTTGGTAACTGGCTTGAAATAATGAAGTCTAAACATTCTGATTTCTTTATCTACATCTGCTTTTAGTATATTTAGGCTCCTACTCAGTCTAGCAGATTTCAGTACCTTCTATAGGCTATGACTACCAATTTATATGCAACCGCCTCAACTTCAAACTTTGAAGCTCTATTTAGCATTTGTATTGCATTTTGCTATGCAATCAAGCCTACTCCACCTTACATAAATGATAATTCTGTCCTTCCCAGTGTGCAAGCCAATAATTTTTCAGTCATTCTTGGTATCTTAGTTTTATGTCTGCATTAATTCTTTAATGAGATCCTGTTTCATCTACCTTGAAGTTATCTTCAGTATGTGTGGCTATTTTCATTTCCTCTGGTGTCAGGGCTAGTTTACCATCAGTTTTGTTGCCTGCCTGCTCTTACTTTTCCTCCTCACCACCTTCTGTGTTATATTCTCAAAAGGATTCTTGAGGGATCCTTCTATCATATTAAGTCAGATCAAGTGCTGCTCAAAATATTCCAAGGGTTTTCCTTCCTCCTGAAAGTAACAGCCAGAAGTTGATGGTGTGCAATGTCCTAGTGGTCTAACTCTAGCTATGATTTTGCTGTTTGCATGCCTGGTTTTTTTCTTTCTAATATATATCAGGTATGCAAATCTCAGTTTTTGCACTTTGCTTTATCAGAGATTCCAGTGATTTGGGTCCTCCTTTCCCGAAGGACTCTAATAAATTTCACATTGCCATTGTGACCTTCCATGACTGTCTTTCATAAAACAGCAATGCCTACCTAATCATTTTTATCCCTGATTATCCTCATAGCCCTTACTACCATTTCACACAATTTGTATTATTGCTATTGTCTCTCTTGTTGATGGGATAACTCCTTCTGTTGCATTGTTACTATTTACCAGTGTGCTCCTAGCTGTTGCTAGAACTTAAAGTTGATACTGATGCAAACAGTTAAAAAGTTTCCTGCCTAGGGTTGGCTCAGGAGGAAAGCACTTGGCTGGCTTATTTAAGGTTCTGAGTTTGTTCCATGGTACTAACAATAGTGAACATCTCAAAACAGAATAGCATGTACTTTGTCTGAACTTTTTTTTTGTGGACTTGGTGTGCTCTTTTGGCTCCAAAAGCGATTAGCAGTATGAGCCTTGATAAACTAGCATTAAATAATATATTTGTTTTATAAAACAAAAGTTGAGAATGTGTTGTGGGTATAGACAGACATTGCTGTGCTTTGCTTTTATGTGGGTGCTTGGAATTGAACTCAGGTCTGGTTGCGTGGCTGGTGCTTTACCCACTGAGCCATCTCCCATCACTGTCTAGTAATTTTTCTCTGTGATAATTTAAATATGAAATTTGGATATATTTAGAAACAGAGATTCTTCTAGAACTACACTATCCAGTGTGGTAATTACTAGGTATATCCTTATGGCTACTTAAGTGAAATAAAAGATACTAAAAATTCAGTGCTTTCATCAAGACTATCTGCATTGAAAAAGTTCAGTACTTGAAAGCCTGCCTATCTAAAGCTAACATGTGAGACATGTGTGTTTCTGCCATCACAGAGTTCTGTTGGGCTGCAGTCTTCTAGAACTTGTTTCTGTTGGGAATAACTTGTTGGCCAGTTCTGTGTTCATGTCTTCTGCATTTGCTAATCTTTCTAGAGAGAGGACAAACATCCTCTCATTGGTCACCTTTGTTGCAGAGAAATTCTAACAGTAGTTTTATCCCTCAGTTTTCAGTGGACTTTCCCTGGAAGCTGGTGGTAGCCTTGTAGTGTCTGCAAATGCAGTTTGTCTGTTGAGTCAAGTCTATTTATTAGTGCCGTTTTACTGTTATAGGAGTAGCTACCCAGACTACAAGGAGGGCCAGGACCCTGATGAGATTGAGGAGCTGTCCTCAGAAAAGACCTTGGAATGTGATGATGAAACCATGGAGCTGATACTTCCTTCTGGTGAGTGTGTTTGTCAGGAAGAAATAGCTTACTACTGATGTGCTGTGGAAGGCACACGTCATCTTCAGTTACCTGCTGGACCTTAAAGTGATTGGTTTTGTGTTCTCAACTACTTGTAAACTTTAAAAGCAGCTGCTTAGGTCTAAGTTGGCTGTCTCATTAAAACTAGGTTGTTGTTTTCCTTGTTTCTTTTCAGGTTTAGAATATTTTGGCTACGTATTTCCTTAATATTATTTTTAAAAATGTAGACTGATAGATCGCTACCCCCCTCCCTTCTGTGTATATGTATGTATGTCTTTTTCTTGTTCCTGGTCCATCTGTGTATACATGTGCGTGTAGAGGTCAGAGGTCAGTGTTGGGCATCTTCCTGAGTTGCTCTCCTCACTACTTGGTAGTTTCTCACTAAACCTATAGCTCATCAGTTTGCCTAGGCTGACCGATGAGTCCCAGAAATCCACCCCTCCAGGCCGGGGTTACAGATGTGTGCCAAGATTCCCAACTTTTTACCTAGCTTCTGGGCACCTGAATTCAGGTCCCAATATTTACATGACAAGCACCTTACCTACTAAGCCATCTATCTTCCTAGGCTTTCCTCTCAGTTTTTATTTATTTATTTATTTATTTTGATGTTCTTTTCCCTCTTTGAACTGATTCCTCTGGTACATGTATTCTTACATAGCTCAGGCTTTTTGTCAGTTACTTTTGCATAGGTATGACCAAAAATCTGGCTTAAACAAGAATTTGTGGTTCATGGTTTCAGAAAACTCAGTCCATGATCATTTACCCAAATGCATTTGGGTAAGAATATAATGGCTGTGGGACCATGTGGTAGAGGAGACTGTTTACCTCATGGCAAAGGGAATAGGGATAAAATAGTCTCCAGGGAGCAGGTTCCAGTGATCTGCTTCTGTCAGTTAGGTCCTACCACCTTCAGTTTCTGGTTTCTTCACTCAAACTGAAGCAGGTTTCCACAATAGTTTGATATGTTGACATTTGAAGAGCAGTGCTCGGTTGCCTATCTCTAGTAGTTGGAGAAGAGGCATGGAGGATAAATTCCGCCTTCTTCCTTGGAAAGTAGGAGTCAGTGTAGGAATTTATCCCAGGAATGAGAAAATGAAGAAGTCATGAATATGAGAAGCATCCACTGTTTTTATTATAGGGAAGGAAGAAATGTGCCAGTTAACTGGTAAGAATGGAGATGCTACAGAGGGCATGGTTTGAAGTGAAAGAGAAGGGAGTATAGAGATGTTAGTAAAATATGAACAGATACTTGGTGTTTACTGCGTACATAACACAGGCAGGCTTTACAGCAGGCCTGTAAATTTGATCCTCTTGTCTTCATGTGGCATATGAAGCTGACCTGTGTTCAGGCTCCTTATCCAGGACCTCACACCAAGCCTTTCTTGACTCCGTACACTGCGTAGGGAGTTTTGCAGTAGCAGCACCCCTTTGCCATGGAGGTATCTGGAGAAGCATTATATATGTTGAAATCTTGCTTTCCTATTTTGCTGAACCGAAGCAGCTCAACAATCTAATATCACAATCTGTCATTAACTCAGAATAATAATAACCTTTAATGCCTAGAGCAGAGAGAATGCCTTGAGGCTAAAATTCTTCTTAGATGGTAAGGAAGTTTTATTGTAATGTATTGTAGCCTATACAATACACAGTGGTCTGGGCTCATGGGAACTCGAGAGCTCTAGACAGACAGCTAGGAAGCCTGTATGGGACCGACCTGGGCTCTCTGCATGTGTGTCTATTTGTGGGATCAGGGCCTGTACCTGGCACATTAGCTGGCTTTTGGGAACCTAGTTCCCATGCTGGGATGCTTTGCCCAGCCTTGATGCAGGGGGAGGAGCTTGGTCTTGCCTCAGCTTGATGTGCCAGGCTTTGTTGATGTCCATGGGAGGCCTGTGCCCTTCTGACCAGAGAACTGGAGGAGTTCCAGGAGGAGGAGGCAGAGACTCCTTGCTCATTTCCTGGCCTCCCAGACAGTGAAAAAGGTACCCAGTAGAGGGCGCTCTGAGCACATCTCTGGAAGATTGCAGCACAGTTCCTTTTCCTTCATTACTCTTCAGTTCTTATGGAGGAAATTGGTGTGAAAGATACATTGATTTATTTGCCAACTGGCCAGATGAAACTGGTGTTGTGTCTATGAGAAATGCACAATTAATTTTCGGATGTTAGAGTTGGAGATACTCCAGGATCTAATATCAGTTGCATTGGCTGTTCAGCAGGAATGGATAGTTTCATAAGCAGTTGCATGATGGTTCTCACTTCTCTTCTGCCAGCTCTCAGGAGTTGGAAGATACGTTTGCAAATGTTGCTTATGAACATCATATTTATTTACTGTATACTAATTACCATTTTAGTGTTTACTCATTTAGGGATAAACATCCTTGCAAATCTGGACACCTGACCTAGCATTGTAATCTGGAAATCTGAGTAAAAATGCTGAGATTTGCAGAGAGGACCTTCATTTAGATGTGAATCTTTTCCCATTAGATTCATCTCACATGGACATTCAGTGATTTTCCTGAGTTGAGGCACCAGGTGCAAACCAAGGTCTTATCAGGAAAATGCCTGAAGCATCAAGTAGCTGGCTTCAGAGAGATACCTTTTATCTGTCCATGCTGGTATCCAAAGACCACGAGATTAAATTTTAAGGGTCTTTTCATCATCGCCTGAGTCTGGTCACAGAACGTCACATCTGGGTGGCAAGGAATGTTTTCCCAGGGTTATATGCCAGGTACAGGCACTCAAAAACCTTGGCACATTGTTTTCCATGTTAGTCCAGAAATAGATCCTAAAAGCAGATATATAGCCTTTTGAAACTTATGTGATAGACTGTTTATGCTTGCTCAATTGTCAGTGGTTTTATTTATGGAAATCGAAAACAGAATCTAGGAGCTATATACAGGATTTTATCCCTCCATGTTTATTTTCAGTGGGAATGGCTATTTCATGCTTTGTTTTTTATGTTAAATATCCTATGTGTTTCTATTTGGTATTTGATTGCTTGTGTCCTAATTAATATTTTTCTTAAGAACTTAGCTTGCTTTTATTAGTAAATCTACAAACGATGTGGATGCCACTGGCCTAGGGATCAGTTTTTTATGGTAGTAAGGGCGAATCACCGTTTGAAAACAATTCATCTGTTGGCACCTAGAGTTAGTGGTCTCTGAAGCTTACCTTAATTTTTAGTTTCCCCTCACTGAAACCATACAGTTTTGTTATTTCCTGATTAGTGGTCAGAAAGCAATAGTCTCTCGTAGCTCTTCAGGTCTTAGAGACGTGGATGAGTGTGGCTGTGCTCCACAAAACTCACAGAGTGCTGGAAGGAGCTTGTTAGCCCTTGACCATATCAGACGCACCTCACTCTTAAATAGGAACCTCAGATTGTTCCTCTAGTAAGTAACTAACTTATGTTGGGATTTTATTAGTCTAACTAGAAGTTCCAGACTTTACATGGCCAATGTCATTGTCCCTTAGTTTTCTAATTTGACAAGTATATTCTCTTTTGTTTGTTTTAGAATTTTATTTACTATTACTGTGGGCGGGAATGTGTGTGTGCATGTGGCATGGTACATATGGGAAGGCCAGAGGATACTCTGGGGTTGGTTTCTCTATCCATCTTAACATGGTTTCTAGGTTCCTGGGTCAGCACAACATGAACCGTCGCCATCTCACTGGCCCTCTGCTGAATGTGTTACACAGTTGATGGTAGGTCTATGCGGTGATATATATAGACATATATTGCAACAACATCAAAATATGCTGGGAATTAAAATTAAGAATTCATTTCGCGAAGCTTGATTGGTTTATACTGTTTCATTAGATTTCTTTCTTTTCTGGTTTTTCGAGACAGGGTTTCTCTGTGGCTTTGGAGCTTGTCCTGGAACTAGTTCTTGTTGACCAGGCTGGCCTCGACTCACAGAGATCTGCCTGCCTCTGCCTCCCGAGTGCTGGAATTAAAGGTGTGCGCCACCACCTGACCTGACTTCATTCGATTTCTTAAATCATCACAGGCTTTGAAGAGAATTTAGCTTTATCCTTTCTGAGGTAATCAGGTGGTTTGCGTCATTTGGAAGGAGCATCTCAACTTTGTCAATATGGCTCGATGATACTTTGCTGTTGGTGGTCTGCCTCTGAATTTTGCTATGTTCAGTAGCATCTCTGTCCTTCAGCCACTAGATGTCAGTAGCAGTCCAGCTGTAACAAGAAAGATGTCCACAGTGGGTGTCGGATGTCCCTGTGGGGTAAAGTTTACTCCTGTTGGAGGACCCCTGGAATAGAACACTGACCCAGAGAAAAGTTTTTTTTTTGTTGTTCTGCTCTGACTATGACTTGTAGACTTAATGTCAGGACTATTCCTGCTTGATCTTTCTCAGGGATTTTTTAGCCTTTATCTCTATATTTTTTTAATGCTGGTCTATTTTTCTCTAGCAGATGTAAGATTGCGCTGGGATTACTTCTGTTTTCCTACTAGGTTTCCTAAAGTTTTATGCTCTTGAAGATATTTTTTGGAAGCCTTTGGCTTGTAGCTCTAACTTGAAAGAACTGCCCTGTTCAGTATTTGAATGTTTGCTCTTTTGACAAACAGGTGCCAGAGTGGGTCATCGCTCCTTGATGAGATACTACAAACAACGATTTGGCTTGCCAAGAGCTGTGACGGTTGCTAGAAACCAGAAGGCCGTAGGCAGGGTACTCCAGCAATACCGAGCCCTGGGCTGGACAGGCAGCACAGGTACGTTGATGATCCATGAGTTTTGTGGGCTTGGGTGACATGATATCATTTGCATTGTACTGGTACTTCTTCAAGGGAAGCTTGACGTCTTAGCTCTGGGGCTTCCGTTACCATATGATACCTAGGGCAGTAAGTCCAAGACTTATATTCTTATATACATAATATTCCTGGCCTAGTAATTTGATATACATCATGTTTATAATAGTTTATCATGTATATAATAGTATATCATGTTTATAATAGTTATAAAAAGTATAACTTAGAAATCATTACATGTTGAAATTACCTGGAGGTAACACAGAAACAGTATCTTAGTGGTTAATAGTTTGAACTGTGGAATCTAACGTGTAGTCACATGTTATAAACTTTTATGTCGTGAGCAGTATTAAAGATCAGTTTCTATTCATACAAGGGATATAATTGATATAATTGAGAGTCTTGACTGTCCTAATGCATGTGTGATACAGTGCATGTACTACTTGTTGACAGTCCTCTTTGGCAGTTTTTCTAAATAGAAGATTAGAATGAGGAAAGCTTTGAAACCACAGGGTGCCATCACTTAACGCTTAGAATGTGCTGTACAAAGTTGTCTTCTTGCTCTTCTGAGAAATGACAGTCCAGGTGGAGGTGGTGGAGATGAGAGGACGGGCCTCTGATGTCCTGGAAAGCTCTGGTGCCTAGAATCCCTGCAGACTCACTGCTTACAAAGTTCGCACACACAGTTCTGGGCTCACAGACCTCCGAGCTCCGTTCCTTAGAGTCCCCACATTGGCATGTTTTTAAATATAGAACTCACTTACCCTAAGCCACTTTGGAACTTCTCTACAAAGATTTGACTTCTCTGGCAACAAGTAAGAGACCTTGCCTCTTTATTCCCCTCCTTCCAACCGCAGGAGCAGCTCTCATGCGTGAGCGGGACATGCAGTATGTTCAAAGGATGAAGTCCAAGTGGATGCTGAAGACGGGGATGAAGAACAATGCCACTAAGCAGGTGCACTTTAGGGCCCAAGTGCGCTTCTGAGAGGCTGAGGCTGGAGATGCATCTCTGACTGCACTTTCCTTGTTCGAGGACCAGTGAAGCCAGATTGTGGAATGGATCTTTTGCTGCTACTTCATTTGTTCTGATCTAATAAAGGCAGAATCATGTCAGTCTTCAGATGTCATTTTCGAGCAGTTTTAAGCTTTTAAGTGGTGATGTGTTGGGTGGGTTCCGAGACCTGCTTCACTGCCTGACAGGTGCTTTATCGCCTCAGTGTCCAAATGCTTTCGGCTGTCAGCATAGTGTGGGGACATGTATTTGTCTGCTCCGGAATTCGTTTGCATTTCAGAATAACTTACCATGTCATGTCACAGGACCTAGGTCAGGGACTTTGCAGCTTACATAGGAGCAGAATTGAATGTCACTCATGAATGTGTTTGGCCGAGGAAGTAGTCTATGTGTCTGGGCATGTAGGTAAAGTATAGGGAGGAAAGAACATGTGAAGGCTTTTTAATTTCTAAATAAGAACGAAGAATGCCAGCTTTTATGTAGTTTCTGAGTGCCTCACAGTTAAGTCTATGCAGAGGTTCTTAGTGTAGGTTGCTTAGGAGAAGGTACTAGTGATACCTCGTCAGGAAAGGTAAGCTTTCCTGAGCTACTTCCCATTGAGCTACTTTCGGGACTTTGGAAAGGTGATATAGTTCTTAATCTTTAAATTGTTTTGGGTTCTTCTTTCAATTTTTTTTTATCTCACAGGTTGTGAGGGCTCAATAAACCAGTCAAAATACTCCTCCCAAAGTAGGCGTCCCAGCAGTGGGTTAAAGTATGAAGTCTCCTTCAGTGTCAAAATGGCCATACCAAGGTCAAAGTCTTAGTGAGCACAGTATTCTGATGCAATGCCAGGAGGCTGCAGTTGTCTGGACGGTTTGCTAAATGGCCTTTGCTGGCCTGTCTTATTTTGAAACTTAGAATACAGAATTGAATTTTATGTTCCTCAGGATACAAATTCACTATCATTTAAAGAGAGAAGGGAGCTCCCTTATTTGAATTTTTTTCTTCCATCTCTTCTAGCATCCTCCCCATAGAAGTACTCAGTCTCTTGACATCTCTGACAGGTTCTGAAATCTGTACCTTTGTAGTGTGTTTCAGGTGTTTTTTGTTTGTTTTTTTTATTTAAATTTACTTAATTTTTTAAATTATTATTATTAAAAATTTCCACCTCCTCCCCTCCTCCCAATTCNTCCATTGTCCTTGGCTTCTCAGTCAGCTCTCCTTGTCAGCCACGTTCAGAGAGCGTGGATTGATCACATACTCCATCAGTCCCAGTCCAGCTGGCCTTGGTGAGCTCCCATTATTAGATCAGCCCCACTGTCTCAGTGCGTGGGTGCATCCCTCACGGTCCTGACTTCCTTGCTCATGATCTCCTTCCTTCTTTACTTTTTTTTAAAAAAAACAATCTTTTCTCATTCTACATATCAATCCCAGTTCCACTCCCTTCATCTTCCTTTCACCTCACCACCCATCCACTCCTCAGAGAGGATAAGGCTTCCCATGGGGAGTCAACAATGTCTAGCACATCACTTTGAGGCAGGACCAAGGTATCCCTCCAAAGAGAATGGGTTCCCCAAAGCCAGTTCAAGTGACCCCACAGTCTGCCCCAGCCATGCAACAGTCACTCCCATTCAGAGGGCCTAGTTTGGTTCTATGTAGGTTCCCCAGCTGTCATTCTGGAGTCTGAGCTCCCACTAGCTCAAGTCAGCTGTTTCTGTGGGTGTCACCAGAATGGTCTTAACCCCTTTGCTCATGTTATTGCTCCTCCCTCTCTTCGACTGGACTTTGGGAGCTCAGTCCAATGCTTCGCTGTGGATCTCTGCATCTGCTTCCATCACTTGCTGGATAAAGGTTCTATGATGACCTGTAAGGTGGATAGTAATCTGACTACAGGACAAGGCCAGTTCAGGTGCCCTCTCCACTATTGCTTAGGGTCTTAGCTGGGGTCATTCAGGTGGTGTGTTTTTAATTTACGCTACCGAATATGTGCACTAGTTGTGTTAGACCTCTTCTTGTTTTGTTTTCATTGGGCATCAGGTGTCTAGCTCTTTCCTTCTGACTTAACCTGGTGTGCTACCATGTTGTACTGTCCTCCTGCTAAGCTTGTCTAACCCACCAATACCATACCAAGACTGTGACTGTACAGCTTATCCATTTATATACACGCAACACCTTTTTTTTTTTGGTCATCTTCCTTCCTCCTCTTTGCTTCTTCTTTTCTTCTGCTTCTTACCACTGGAGTAGAAGATGATGGTTTTGGTGCTTATTAACCTCCCAAATACTAAATACTAATACTACCTCCATTTTTTATTAGTTATTCTCATCCACCAAGAGAGCCCTTTGTTCTGGTTTTGGGCTTATAGTGCAACCTGGTGTCTCACTTCTGTCCACATAATTTTGTAAAAATTTATGTGGCTTTAGCTTGAGACATCAAGACTGGATCAGTACTGAGACAGCATAAGCTGATTCCTCTCCTTGCATGTTGCAGAGGCACCTGGCGGCCTGGTTTTCACTGCCCACCTCCAGAATCGACACTGGGCTGCTCTGTTCTTTCTGCATTCTATTCCACAAATCCATGTTTCCTGACTATAAGCATATTTTTTTGATTCTCTGCTGTAAGGAATTATTGCTGTTTCATAGATGAGGAAATAGACTCAAAAGTTTAATAACATTTTTTAAATTTATTAGATTTTTTTAGAAAAAATACCAATCCAAGTTCCCACTCACTCTCCTCCTCCCATTCTCTCCACATACCCTCCCACCCCACCCCCAGCCAAGGCCCATTGCTTTGGGGAAGGTCCAAGGCCCTCTGTACTATATTTAAGCTGAGCAAGGTGTCCATCCAAAGAGAATAGGATTCCAAAAAGCCAGTACAAGCAGTAGGGATAAATCCTGGTGCCACTGCCAGTGGCCCCTCAGTCTGCCCCAGCGATTCAACTGTTCACCACATTCAGAGGGACTAGTTTGGTCCTATGCTTGTTCCTTCCCAGTCCTGGTGGAGTTGGTGAGCTCCCATTCGCTCAGGTAAACTGTTTCAGCGGGTGAACCCATCATGGTCTTGACCTCTTTGCTCATAGTCTTATTTCCACTCTTCAACTGGACTTTGGGAGCTTAGTCCAATGCTCCAGTGGGGGTCTCTGCCTCTGTTTCCATCAGTTGCTGGATGATGGGATGGTTCTATGATATTTAAGATATTCATCAGTCTGACTACAGGGCAAGTCAAGATCGGGCCCCTTCTATTGATTAGGGTCTTAGCTGGGGTCATCCTTGTGGATTCCTGGAAATTTTTCTAGAGCCAGGTTTCTGCTAACCCTATAACGGCTCCCCCCATCAAGATATCTCTTTCCTTGCTCTTATCTCTGTCTTTCCTCCATCTCTACCATCCCATTCCCTAGGGTTCTCCTCAACGCTCTCCTTCCCTCCTTTTCCCTTTCTCCCCTCTCTCCTCTCCCCACCCCCATGCTCCCAATTTTATCAGGTGATCTTGTCTGTTTCCAATTTCCAGGTGAATCTATATACGTTTTTCTTTGGGTTTACCTTATTACTTAGCTTCTCTAGGATCATGAACTATAGNTGATATTTAAGATATTCATCAGTCTGACTACAGGGCAAGTCAAGATCGGGCCCCTTCTATTGATTAGGGTCTTAGCTGGGGTCATCCTTGTGGATTCCTGGAAATTTTTCTAGAGCCAGGTTTCTGCTAACCCTATAACGGCTCCCCCCATCAAGATATCTCTTTCCTTGCTCTTATCTCTGTCTTTCCTCCATCTCTACCATCCCATTCCCTAGGGTTCTCCTCAACGCTCTCCTTCCCTCCTTTTCCCTTTCTCCCCTCTCTCCTCTCCCCACCCCCATGCTCCCAATTTTATCAGGTGATCTTGTCTGTTTCCAATTTCCAGGTGAATCTATATACGTTTTTCTTTGGGTTTACCTTATTACTTAGCTTCTCTAGGATCATGAACTATAGGCTCTCCTTTGTTTATAGCTAATATCCACTTATGAGTGAGTACATACCATATTCATCTTTTTGGGTCAGTAACATTTTAAAGGAGACAATAGATAGATACCCGAGGTGATTGCTTGCTCAGGTTTCCTGCTGCACTCTTGGTCCCAGTTAGGGCCTGTTTCCCCAGCCTTCACAAAGATAGACTGTAATGGTGTGACTGAATTTGCATTAGTAGTGTGCACAGAGATGGTGGTATTATAATTGCAGATTGACCCTGAGATAAACTGCTGTGCTGGGCTCTGCCCCTTTTCTTCTGTAAGCAGGAAATGGAGTGTCCTCAGTCATCCACACAGATAAGGATGAAGCCTGAGAGGTGGCAGAGTAACAGGATGAATGGAACTATGGGTCTCCAAGTGATGGAATAAAGTTATCTTGCCAGCTGGGTTGGCTAAGAGAAAGTAAAGCTGTGGCATTTCAATTAGTAGCCTAATATGTATTCTGCCTAAGTCCCCAAGTGCTGCTAACTTAAGAGTGTATGTAATGCCGATTTATTTAAGATATACTTGACAGTAACTATCCCACATGACTCTTCTCAAGCTGAGATGGGTTCAGTTCTCCACAGAGCTTGGTTTAGAGACAGTGGTGAAGAAGCACCAGTTACAATATTGGGGATTTTCTCAGAGCAATATATGTATATTTGTGGGAGCTAGATGAAGGGTTTATTTCATTTTACACTTTGTAGATTATCCTCCAGGGAAGTCAGGGCAGAAGCTGGATGCAGAGGCCATGGAGGAGTGCTGCTTCCTGGCTTGCTCTTCAAGACTTGTTCATCCTGCTTTCTTGTAAAACCTGGAACCACCAGCCCAGAGGTGGCACCGCCCACGGAGAGGTGGGCCTGCCCACATCAATCATCAAGAAAATGCCAAAGGCCAATCTAGTGGGAGCATTTTGTCACTAGAGGTTTCATTTTCCAAAATGACTGCAGCTTGTGTCAAGTTGGCCGAAAATTAGCCAGCACCTGGGGTAACTGATTTTTCCAACAAGATTGCAAAGGAAAGCCAGGCAATGTGTAGCAGGATCGGATTCCTTGCGTGAATCCCCAAGGTGGACCATATATGAGTCTGAGGATGAAGTCTAAACTCCAGTGGAGACCCCAGCATTTAGATAGTCAGGGTAATTTCTTTTTGTCTAATTTTTCTTCTTTGCTTCGGGACAGTACAAATAAATATATTTTCACGGATTGCATGGCAACTACATGACCGCTTGCTCCTTCAACTCCCAGGTCTGCCTGCCCTTTCCTTGATGAGAGGCTGGACCTCCTTACTCTTGTAGTAAACTGTAGAAGCAAGGCTGTCAGTTTCCAGTGGTAGCCATTCAAAAGCAACCTGGCTTTTATCTTTCTTCCTTGGACTCTTGACCATGTAAGAAGTCTGACTGTCCTGAGGAGTTCATACTGTGTGGAGTTCCTGGCCTTGTGAGAATATGGCATGTGCCCGGTGATAGTCCCAGATGAGGTCCCAACTACCAGCCAGCACCAACTACCAGCATTTGAACACCTTGCATGTGACTTCACATAACAGCCTCTGCCAGTTTCCAAGTCTAATTTTAAGACAAGACAAGCAAAACCTGTCTGTGAGCTTATCTTAAATGGGACAATGGTATCGACCATTATGACAGCTGCTTGGCATCACTACATTACACGCTAGTAACTAGAATGTGTTGTTCACAAGTTCTTTGTCTTCCACTTCCCACTTTGTGTTGGAGTGTAACTACAAATATTCTCCATCCCGCTGGTCCCCATGGGCCGTGTTTTCTCCACCGCCTGTTCCTAAAGCCGCTTATAAAATAATAAGCCTACAGTAAGATAATTAAAACTACTGAACTCACCCAAATTGTGTTTCTTAAATCTGTAATTTTGATTTTGTTAAGAGTTCCAAACCCTGGCCTAGAGATAGCTTAGCAGTTAAAGAATACTGGTTGCTCATCCATAGGATCCCTGTTCAACTCCCAGTATGCACATGGTGGCTCAGCCATCTGTAGCTTGAGTCCTAGGGGAATTCATTGCCCTTCTTTTGACTCTGCAAGCACTGCATACATTTGGTACAGATTCATATCCAAGCAAAACACCTATGCACAAAATAATTGTTTAGAATTTGAAGTTCTGCATCACTCATTATCATATAACTTCAGGTTTTTTTTTTAAATTAAACACATCTGTCATTCCAATCTCAATACCATTACACTCGGAGACACATATCTCGACTATGCTGACTGGCTTGTTTTCCTTTTCCAAACACACAGTGTTGTAGTAAGAGCCGCTTGTTCATTTCCAGCTGCTCAGCCCCAAAATAACCACACAGAAAGTATATTAATTAAATCATTAGCTCTAGCTTCTTATTGCCTAATTCTTACATCTTAATTTAACCCATTTCTATTAATCTATGTATTGCCACGTGGCTGTGGCTTACTGGCAAGGTTTGACACCTGTCTCTGATAAGGGCTACATGGCTTCTCCCTGAGAGACGGAGGAAAGAGGGTCGTAAGTCAAATGTTTTCCCCACTTGCCTCTATTCCCTGCACAGGCCCAAGATAGTTTCTTTATTAACCAATGGTATTCACAGCATACAGAGGGGAATCCCACATCAATAGTATCTGCAGATGTGGAAAGTGAGATTCTAAGTGAAAGATTTTATGGCTTCTAGGGGTGTATTGTGCACTGTGTGAGAATGGAAGGATTAAGTTGACAATAAATGGAGCAGATGGAAACTTTCAATATTTGCGCTTGGAATGACTCTTCCTGGGATGTCTTCCCTATGTCTATCTCAAGCAAGTGAAATTGGGTCGATTTGGAAATATATTCTCCTCCTTCATCTTGAAACTCGGGGTGGGATTCCTGGACATGCTTACATGTACATAATGTGAGAATGCGGTAACAATGCTGAGAACTCAGTAAGATGCTGCATGTGATTTATAGAGATGAACTCATCTCTAAGCAGTTCTGTGCACACAAAAGAGTCTCTGTAGCTAGCAGTGATGTGACTCCAGGTATTTAGGCTACAGACAGCAGTTCGCACTAATAGTTGTGGAGGGCTTTGCTTGGGTTTTATTGTTCTTTTAAGCTCAGATCCTTTAGAGTACTCAGGTCTCTGAAGAGCTTTTGTTTGTGATGATTGTAGCTACCAGTTATAAATTATGACTGGAGAAATTTTAAAAACATTATTCATTTAAGAGTAATAAAATCGGGACTGGGATGTAGCTCAGTTGCTAGAGTGCTTGCCTGTCATACAGGAAGCCCTGGGCTTGATCCCTGCACTGCACAAACTGAGTATGATGCCTCATATCTGTGATCCAAGCACTTGGGAGGTAGAAAAAGAAGGATTATGAACTCAAGGTCAGCCTCTAATACATAACAAGTTCATAGCCAGCCTAGGACACATGAAGCCTTGTCTCAAGTAAAAGAGAATTATTTGTTAACATTAATATTTTTTTCATAAAAAATATCACCTCAAGTTATAGTAAGATGATTGGGTTTAAATTGCTTTAAATTGTTTTTGTGGTGCTATAGCAATGCCACAGACCAACTTATAAAACACTGTATCTCACAGCTCTAAAGGCCAAGTTCAGTATTAAGGTACTAGCCGTCTAATCTGACAAAGGCCTTTCATTGGTATAAGTGAATCAAGAGAGAGTTAAACCTGCTTTAGTAAATTCACCCTTGCAACACTAAACCCCACTGTGACAGCAGTATTAACCAGTTCATAAGTTCAGAGCCTCTTAAAGGTCCTGTCTCAACATTGTTGCACTGGGGACTCAACACATGCATGTTGGAGGACTCATTCAAACAGTGCACAGCATTTCATGACCAGCCCTGCCCCAAGTTAATGTTTTCGCAAGGTAGCTCCCAAAGACTTAGCCAGCAGTTCTTGTCGGCTGGCAGATCATAATGTAGCTTTTCCAGACTTCAGTTGCACGGTTGGGACTGTGTAGACTGGTCTCTAAGGATGTCCAACTCCCAAGGCTACCAGACATTTGCCCCAGGGAATTCTCTGTATTAGATTTGTTCTTACAGATCTCTGGACTTGGCCTTAATGAGTGCTCTCTACTGTGGCTCTGCCTCAGTGATGTCTTTGCTTGGAGCTGTTATGTCATTTGAAATCTAGGAGAAAGTTACCGTGGTCTCTCCAGCACTTGCATTCTGACTATTTGCAAAATTAGCATCACATGCATGTCACCAGGTTATTGTGTGTCTTCCGGAGTGATGGGTCAAGCTACACCAAGCATGGGACACGATATGATGACAAATAGGCACTTTGTTTGAAACTCAGGAAGCCAAGGTCCCTGGTGATGTAATACAAAAAATGGTGTTGTTCTATAGACACCTCCCTGGAAATTTGACTCACTTGGCCTCGAAGATCTCTGGAAAATGCCTTTGGGGTCGTTCCATTACTGCTCCATTGAAAGGAACCTGTTTTCTATTTACATTAGTCTTCAGCAAGTAGATGGTTGACCACAAACTTGATTTTCTTTCTTGCATATAATGTCTTACTCTTAACATGGTTAAGCTGAGAGAGTCTTTCCAAATCTTCCCATTATGCCTCCCTTTTGATTATAATTTCTACCCTAAAATCACATCTCAAGTCGTTCTTCTAATTGTAAATAATCAAGAGAGGCCATGGGCATCTTAGGCTCTTTCCTGCTTAGGTAATTCTGACTCTTTCCTCTTAAAATCCATTTTCTAGGAAGGCTTAGAGCATGGACACAATTCCATCAAGTTCTTTGCTACCTTCTTTTAAGGATGGACTTATTTGTTCTTCATTTCCCTCTGGTACCTCATTACAAAGTCCTTACCATCCATGCTTCTATCTGTAGTCTGATCAGACCGTGACCTTTTTACCTTTTGCCTTCTAAACTTTCCCAAAATTGGGGGAAATTGGTCTGTTCATAGCAATAAAGGACTCTTCAAGCCTGCCTTTCTACATTCTTCCGGCCTCTGCCCATTATCCAATTCCAAATCATTTTCCACATGTTTAGGTTTTTTTTTTATAGTCGTGGTTCCTCATTTCAATAGCAATTTTCTGTCTCAATCTGTTTTGCATTGCTATCATGGAATCTCACAGACTGAATAATTTATATAGAACTTTATTCCCCATAGCCCTGGAGGCTCAGAAGTCCAACATCAAGGTGCCAGCCACTACCTAGTAATGATCCCACTGTATCATTGCACAATGGTAGAAAGGTAAGGAAGAAGCAAGGGGAGTGACTGATGGCTGTGATCCCATCACTCTGAAGGTTTAAGCAGGAAGACTGCTGTGAGCTTGAGGCTAGCCAGGGCTGCATAATATATCATGAGCTAATGGGTAAGACCATTACACATTAAAACAGAAAACTGGAAGATGAGAAAGAAGAGGAGAAAGGAGAAAAACAAAGGGCGAGAATGGGCAAAGTGAGCTGAACTCATGGATAATTTACAGACATGGTAGCAATTTTAATTTATTCATAAGAACAGATCCTTGCCGGGGAAGATGACTCAGTGGGTAAAGTGCTTACTTGGCAGGCCTGAAGACCTAAGTTCGGATCCCCCAAACAAATGTGAAAGCCAGGGGCAAGAGCCCACGCATCTGTAATCTTTGTGTTCATATGAGAAGATGGCAGGCAGAGTCAGGAAAGTTCCTTCAAGTCTTTCAGGCCAGATATCCTGGTATGTGGAGTGGAGATCAAGCAGAGGCCCCATCTCAGAACAAGCTGGAACATGGGGAATGACAGCTGAGGTTGTCCTTTAACCTCCCTGCATGTAGAGTGGTTTGTGTGTTCCCCATTAAAGAAGCTCCATTTCTTACCACTGTTGTTCTGGGCATCAGGTTTTCAAAATATGAGCTCTGGGAAGCACACAGCAAAGCATATGATTTTATCTCCCCAATTCTCTAAAATGTCTAGCTTTAAAGAAGACAACTACATTGCTGTGTTTGCTTTTGTGTTCAAACAAATATATAAACCATATACAGACCCTGGAAGGTATTCTGTTCTCTAATAGAAAAACATGGATAAAGAGTAAAGCACATCTCAATATTATTACAAAACTAACCTTGGCTTTGAAAATTCTTCGCAAGGGTCTCATTGACACCTAGGGATTCCTGAATTAGACTTGAGAACTACTACACCTTGCTGCCTCTCAGGACACTGGGAAATGACTTGGCTGGATACTGAATCCTCAGTGAGAAACCCTGCTTGCTGAAGTGCCCAGCCTGCTGTGTAAGACTGAGCAGCAGTAGCTGTGCAGCCAAAGACGGGCGTGCAAACCTGGGTCTGCCCTTGCGTGTTCTTGACTTTTCGCCATATTGAGTTTCTCCCAAATTCCTTATTATAGGACCTGTTACCAGTCCCTGGCTAAACATTGTGCACATTCAAAAATCTACTCAACAAGTCTTTTTAATGAATGCTAAGATACAGAGGATGCCTGACCAATGCTGATTTTACCTCAGATTGGCTAGTGATAGGCAACAGCACACCCAGCCAGAAGGGAAGGGAAGGAGACTCAACAAGGACAGATGACCAACTCTCAGTTTAAGATTGGTTTACAGAGCCATGCATCTGGGCTTCAAGGAACCTTATCTGACACATAAAGTGCATGCACATGTTGGACCTGCCAATCAATGCACCAATTTTTCTAGAAAAGAATGTATTCCACTGACACCGAAGCCTTGGTATAGCCTCCTGCCTACCACAGTGAACATAATCTTGTTGCTCAGAGCTGTAGGAGTAAGATATGATGGGCCTTCTCCATGATGTGGTACAGAAACATGGAACATAAGTCTCCAGCCTAGAATGAGTGATCGTGATCATGTCATCATTTCATTCTTGCAACTCCATGAGTCAGAAGCAGAGGTCCACAGATCTAGAGACATCCTGATCTAGTGTTTGCATTTCAGCCATCTCTATTGGCTCCTAGGGCTGGAGGAGTGGCTTCTGAGTCTCTGCCTGCATGGCAGTCTAGACCTTTGTTTTGTAAGTGGCAGTGGCAGGAAGTTAGATACATGGTGACCCCACTTCCATCAACAGATGTGGCATCTATTAATGAAGGCATAACCCTTTATATTTAGCATATTGAAAATATCCCTGGCCAGGACCACAATACCCTGAAAAATAAATATAACACTGATGGACACAGTAATATCTATTCCTCATTACATTTCTGAGTAACAGAGACTACAGAGGTGACAGCATGTGAAAACTGATACGAACCCAAACATATTGCTCATATCCACCAATGCACAAACTTTCACAAAATAATCAAGCCTGGAATTATTTGAGGATAAAAGTCCTGGTTACAAAATAATGTTGGACAAAAAGGATTATGGAACTCAGAATGACACTTCTCACAAATCTATCAGAATGTGGAACTCCATGAGAGTTATAACAATGCTTGGAGTCTTGAAAAACTTTAAATTATTGATTTCTGTGAGATTTTATAAAATTCTGTAGCTTCAAGGTTCAAATAAATTAAAATGTTTACCTCCAATACGTCTCTCCCCTCTGGAGGAGATAAGTGACGTCGCTTTAGGCATCTGCATTAATAGGAAGCTTACCTTTCCACGCAACTTAAATACATATGTTTTTAATTTACAGTAGATCTGTGTTTGCCACTGGCACAAAGTTAGCATTATGGCCTTCAAATGCTGCTCTCTGCCATGTCAAGGAGCAGGAAAATGTTGTTTGTAAAAAGGTGAAGAACTAGAGAGGCGGAGACTGTTAATGCATGCGTGTGTTCAGTGAAAGGATGCTGCTTTGGTGAAGCGGAAGGATCTGGCTTTTCCCCTTTGTTCTCCTTCCTTCCACACTTTCTCCTCTTTCTCTGGTCTCCATGTTTCTCGCACATTAGTTTGCCTTTCAAAAGTTAACATTTACTTTTCTATATACACCAGACCCTGGCTGCCTTACTGCCTTCACTACATAGAATGTCTTTATAAAAGTCTTTAGAACCAACTCAGGGCCCCCAGGATTCCCAGTAACAGGTGTGTCAGCTCTAGTGGGCTTCCTACCTGGTGTCCTTGATGAAGCCATTGAATGTGCAGCCCCGTCTTCCTTGCAGACCACAGGAACTCCTTCCTCTTCCACTTAGGAGTGCTGAACTTTCTGTCCACAGTTAAGTCCCTCTCCCTTGTGCTCCAGGCCACACCCCAGCCTGCAGCTTTGGAATGGAGTGGGACAGCCTACACTCTGTCTGGCTTCTTTCCTTGACGAGAACAAATCTGACAGCCATCCACGGGATTGCCCAAGGCCTGTGTGAGCTGAATCACAGGTAATTTTCTCCTTCTGTTATATTATTTTCCTTCTATGCATATAAAAAATGATTCTGGAAACATTTAACAATAAAAGTCCTTCACATAAATCTCTTACTCAGAGTTCATTCTCGCCTATAACCATGGGGGTTACAGTTAGGGATCTCTATTGAGGCTGAGTGCCCAGTTGCCCCGCATGGCCATCAAGGATGCCATAGCTGTGTTGCTGAAATACTGATGGACTTAGTCTGCTGCAGCCAGACAATTATTGCAGCTTTTACTGTGATGAGCTTTGAAGGCAATGAACTTGTGGGCGCAGTGTCCAGGGTTCTTGAGAAGTCCAGGGCCAGTAGCAATTGTTAGTTCAGTGTGATTGGATGGCAGCTGCTTAGTGCTAGAGAATGAATTAGCAAAAGGTGATGAAGGCTACAGCGATTAATCACCAACTTCAGGCTAAGTTCAAAGGCTAGAAGGTATGTGGTAGTTTATAAAGAGTCTCATTTTCTACAGCCAGAAGCAGGGACAAGCCAGGGTCATACCTTACACTTAATTCTAAGACCTACAGAGCTTCAGAGAAGGCAGAATTTCTAACCCAGCAAGTCTGCTCTTCCAGGGTCAGGGCCCTGACTGAATTCTGAGAGAAACTTGGAATTTCTAGGTTACCCGAATCCCCTGGGCTTACTCTCTAATTAAGAGCCACTTTTGTTCACTCAATGAAAGACAAATTGGAAGGCTTCACCTTACAAGGCAGCATGTTCCCAACTCAGCATCTGCCCTGACACCAGACACCACACCAATAACAGAATCAGCAGTGGTGGTCTCCAAGCCAAATCCTGCCTGTAGTCTGTTTGGGTAAAGAATCACTGGAATCCAGCCACCAGATCATTAGAGGCCATATTGTCTCTGTGTGCTTTCATGCTATGTTGGAAGAGGTGGGTAGTCTCAACAAGAGGGCAAATGACTCAAACCACTTAAAATATTGACAGTTGTCTCTTTTAGGATAAATTTGGTGGCCACAGAAGTAAAAGTGCTGGTTCTGATAAGAAAGAAGAATTAATTTTGCCAAAGAAGATGCAAGACCTAACCCACATACAGCCAGAAGGAAAGAATATATAAGACCACATTCCAAACAGCCTGGTGTAGACTGAGGTTTTTGTCCTGCCTGGTCCCACAGCTGTTCAGTCCCAAAGAAACACACAGAGGTCTACATTAATTATAAACTGGTTGGCCTATTAGCTCAGGCTTCTTATAAAATCTTTCCTCCTATATTAGCTCATATTTCTTGTCTGTGCTAGCCACGTGGCTTAATACCTTTTATCAGCGAGGTATTCTCATCTTGCTTCCTCCTTGTCTGGATGACTGCAGACTGACTTTTTCCTCTTTCCAGAATTCTCCTGTTCTCATCGTCCTGCCTCTACTTCCTGCCTGACTGCTGGCCAATCAGTGTTTTATTAAAACAACACAAGACCATTGTCCCATAGCAGCCTAGATTAAGTAGGATGTTATATATAGTTGGACAAGGTATCTATCTATCTATCTATCTATCTATCTATCTATCTATCTATCTATCTATCTATCTA
>LOEQ01008763.1:81454-97787 GCA_001685075.1 Bramus lutescens
AGGTTGACATCCAGTTCTGCCAGCACCATTTGTTGAAGATGTTTTCTTTCTTTTATTGTATACTTTTAGCTCCTTTGTCGAAAATCAGGTGTTCATAGGTTTGTGGGTTAATATCCAGGTCTTCTATTCGATTCCATTGGTCAACTTCTCTGTTTTTATGCCAGTACCAAGCTGTTTTCATTAATGTAGCTCTGTAATAGAGTTTGAAGCCCACACCATACTGAAATGCCATGACTGATATTCAGACTTGGGTCAGTCCTTTGAAGTAAGACATGTTTACTAAAATATTTCATGACAAGTGCTTATGACTATACTAGTTTCTAATTTCTCTAGTTTAGTTTAGACTAGTTAGTTTAGAAACTAGTTTAGACTAGTTTTTCTAGTCTATACCAAAAGGAATATGTGTACTTTACCAGGGCTAATTGTACAATTTGAAATGGGTAAATCCCATACACTTTAAAAAAAGCCCTTCAGCATGATAAACTCCACAGAAATGCAAGTAATTTTATATTTTATCATGACCCTTGGCTAAAATGAAGATTATAAAGGTAGTTAATCCACTTCTCAGTGAGTTCTTTGACTTCATAGATTCAGCTTGCATATGAGAGTCCAGTTCCCCTGGCCTGACATAAGAGTGTGCTCTGGTTTAAACATTTTATAAATGCTGTCTTTTTCCAATTATTACCACTCTACTTAAAAACAAACCAATTATTAAGAACAAATAACTTCTCTTTAGAACACTGAAAATTAAAATATTTAGTCATTTAATTTAGCTCAAAATATTTTACTGAACACAATGAGCTTTGTTTCCATGGGAAAGCTTCTCCATACAGATTCTTTCCTTGTATGGGCTTTTGGTACTAAATTATTTAGTTTTTAATCAAGCCCTAATCCACTGTTAAGGTACATGTTTCAGGAATATTTTTAAAATATAGTCTGTTTTTAATATTAGGTCTCCACCTGTCTTACACAGAATGTGTCAGGGCACAGAGTGAATGGATTTATTTTTAACCCTTGCAAACTATTAGCTTGCTAACTGAATTCTGGGAAAGAAGTGCCTTCATGAGCTGTTTCTTCACTCGCAATTAGATCATCTTTGCTTTTTGATCCACACAGAGACAGATTTTGAAAGCCCAAATCATCATCTTAGCCTCTTTAAACAGGACTGTAGGCATTGATCTGCATAATTCATGTCCCCATTACCTCTCCAAATTACTTTTTTTTTCCATCAAGGAAGATGTGTTCACTGAGCATACCATAAGCCAAATATGAGTTACCAAATTTCTGTCTTAGATAGAGAATTTTGGTGTTATTACTTAAATTGGTGATAATATTAGGTGTCAAAAGAATGTGGAACATGATTAACCTTTTAAATTAATGATCAGCTTCAAAAGTAATTCAATAATGCTTGAAGTGGTTTCATTTTAAATACAGATAAGATATCAGCACATAGCATATGGCATAGAGATTTCTGATATGTATTTTCTCAGTTATTTATTCTATACCTTTCTAGTTTTGACCATACATGGGATTTTATTTTTATATGATTTAATATCCTTTCAAATATCATTCTTTGTGTCATTTTTACCACATGGAAATACACAGACATACATTATTTCCTCTGGGAGCATTTGAAAACAATATCAAATCTCATGGAAGTTTCTTCATACTTTGCTCGAAATTAAAAAGTAAGACTTAAAAATATGTGTATAATCACCTGGGAACTACCAAATAACAATGTCTCATATATTGTGATAGTTCGCCTTCAAATATATTCAACTTTCTCAAAATTCTTTACAGTTGGCCTAATTAAATGCTAAACCATAAAATCCATAGATTGCATTGTCATCACATATCTTAACTACTTAATATAAAATCTCTCTCCTTTCTTCAATTGTTTCCTTAGTTTTGAATTTGTTGAAGAAACCAACTTATGTACCTTTTAGATCCTGTATTCTAGATGTTTGTGATTTTTTTTTACTTGTTCCTTTGTCCCTTGTGTCTCCTGTTAGCAGCAGGAGCAGCAGCAGCAGCCCTTAAAATGATAAAGTTTCAAACGCTTTAAGGCCTTACTATTTCTCACGCTGGTTACTTTCTGTGGACCCCACCATAGTCACATGAAGTCTATCTTCCCTATTTTAAATACTACTGATAATCAAAAAGGTGGGGTCCTGTGCTCTGCCCTCTAT
Organism: Bramus lutescens; assembly: GCA_001685075.1. NCBI lineage: Eukaryota > Metazoa > Chordata > Mammalia > Rodentia > Cricetidae > Bramus > Bramus lutescens. The sequence continues at coordinate 83,644 of LOEQ01008763.1, forward strand.
GGCTGTCCTATGGGCACTTACTGAAAACATTGTCTCCACCTGGTGTCTCATCAGGGATTGAAATCATGCTTTCCTAATTTTATCCCTGCTTCTGAGTGAGTCATTCACAGTTCTACAAAAAAGCTTATCATTATTAGTTATTTGGTTCCATTGAAATCAAGTCAATGCAGGAAAGGAAAGCCAGATTCTGGATTTTACACATTTACTTATTTTCACAGCAGTAAGCTAATAACATTCTTATAAGCAAGTCTTGTCTTCTTTTTAAGTGCCATTGTGATTTCTTTATTTAATATTTTAAAGAGTGTGATCATCAGTTTTTAAATGGTCATACTGTTTTATTTTGCGAGTAGGTTCCCTTTCAAGTTGGCTGGTTTTGTTTTGTTTTGTTTCTAGTTTTTAGTAGATTCCTGCTTTGGCTGTCGCAGCATGCTCCCAGATAATTTTATCCATTTGGGATTCTGTATAGATTCCCTAAAGATGATTTACTGATGAAAAGCAACAGCTTTTCAGGTATTGGGCAGAGTGGAAAGTGCATGCATGGGCACTGAGCTCACTAGATTAATATAATGACAGCCTCAGTGCTGGCCAGAGGGACCAGAAGAGGCTTAATCTCACATCAGGATGTTAGCACCTTGCACAGGGGGAGAAAGTTACAATAAAATAGGAGGTTGTTTTACTCTGTTTTTAAATGGAGAAATCATAATTCGTAGCCATGTAAAATGCATGAAAAACTTTGTGATTAAATATGCCAGAATGCCAATGGTGGCATCACTGGAGGGCGGACTACCAGCTGTGTTTCTCTATTAAATGCTTCATTTTGTACACTTTTCTATCACCTACAATGGAAAGGAGATAACTTTCATTAAAAAGAAAAGAAGCCTCTCATGTAAAACTAGAAGGTTGATTACAATGCATTTGAGAAATGGTTTATTACATTCTCTCTCTGTTTTTTGTATCTCTCATGGTCAATTTAATTCACTTATTTCTTAACAGAATTGAATATAGATTACAGAATAAAGAAAATATTGATGTAGCTATACTCTGCCATCTGCTTCCCCTCTCCGCGCCATGCCATATTGATTTCAGTAGACGGGGTCAAAGCTGAGTGTTCCCTGCTTTCAAGGCTGACCCTGAAGGCCTCACACTCTTCCGCCTTCTCCCTCTCAGGGGAGTATGTCTATGGTCCTGGTTGACAGATGCAGGCAGAGCAGTAAAAACAGGAAGTGAAATAAAATCTCTGTCTGACATGCTTATAAATCAAAATTCCCGCGGGACAGAACTGTTGGTGTTAGGAACACACCGAGAATAGTCTCATTGATCAGAAGGCTAAGTCAATTGATTCTTTATTCAACTAAAATTTAGGTCAACTTGTCAAAGATAAATTTATCTGGCAACTCTTTAAAATATGGAAAATAATTTCAAAAATCTTTTGTGGAAACAGTAGGAAGAGATTTCTAAGTAAAGATTAAAGGTGATTTTAAGGAAGCTGTTTTAATCTGAGTTGAGAGCTTTAACCGTTGATAAAATTCAGCAGACATTATAAGCAAGGAGTCACAAATGACTTTTTGTTATGGTTTTTCCTATGTAAATATATTTGATTTCAATTGGTAGCTTTCGATTTATGACTTGAGATGGTGTGAGCTAAGCAAGCCCAGGATGGTGGGAATTTGACAACAGGATATTACTTCTGGTCAATGAATTGCCTCTGGCAGGTCTTCAGGTGGCTGCCTGGGAAGAAACATGTAAAATAACCTATCCTGGTAATTTAGAGCAAATTCCAGAACAGTTTTTACTCTTTGGTTCTCTTTCTCTTTGCCTTCTTCCTTTCTTCCAAAGATGTTTTGGATGCTAATCACGTTGGAAAGCCCAGGACTCAGCAACAGGACCGTTGTCATGAAAAGTTTGGCTTCTTCCTTATCAAGCATTTGTTCCTGGCTTAGGTACTATGTTGGATCCAGACTCCGTCCATGATGGAGACAGTCCTGCTGGCTCACAATGACCTAGCTAGCAGGGCTGGATGTATACTAGCAAGAAAAAAGGCAGCAGAGGCTACACATAGGACCGTGTGTGATGATGAATGATGTGTGATGGAAGAACCTATCCCTATGGATGGGGGATCATTTAGGGAATCTCCAGAGAAATAAAGCAATAAGACCTCCTTGTACTCTTCTCAACAGAGATCTATTTTAAAGAAAATGGTTTGTACAGTTGTGCCCAGAGTCTGAAGTAGGCAGGCCAGACCAGGAGGGTAGAGAGCTAGAAAAGGGTTGATGTAAAGATCTGAGTCTGAAGGCAACGCTCTTGCTCACAGAATCTCAGTCTTACTCTCCAAAGACCTTCAGCTGATGCCGGGAAAGAGGGATCTACTCTATTTAAAATCTAGTGATATAAGTATCAATTTCTTTTCTCAACAGTCCTTTCATAGAGACTTCTGGACTTATCTGGCTACATGCGTGGGAGCTATAACTTAACCAGAGTGACACATAGATTAACTATAACAGTTAAGGGTATAGCTTGCTGGGGAGGTTAGATAGGAGTATCCAGAAAGCAGTATCCAGAAAAGCCCTTAGGATCTTAACTATGCCCCATATAACAAACAGGCTGCCTTTAGTAATGAACTTATTTGGTGTAAACACCCTTTTCCAGCTACAGGAATGTGTACCACATGGTAAGTAAAGGGTCAGACCTCTGCCAGATCTTGGGCATGGCCATAATGTCTCCCTGACAAATGCTAGTACCTTTGTCTGCATTCTGACTGGATTACTATTTCGTTATTTTTTGGAGATCTTTTTAGGTCTCCTTTTCATAAGCCATAAACATCTTAAACACCTACTTAAACATCGAGAGTTTGTTGTATGTTATTTAGTATTTTTTTATATTAATGATTCATTCCTGTGCCATAAATTCAAAAGTTTCAAAAGGGCACAGAGCAAAAGTAAGTAACCGTCTTGATCCTTACAACAAGCCACCTTCCATCATTTCCCAGAGGCAATAACTCCGATGAGACTGTCGATGTCATGTTAGGAAGAGTGTGATGACAGAATAACAGAAAGCAGATACTTAAAAAAATCATAACAATGCATTACTTTTCTTGCTGAGCAAATATGGTATCTGTTTTTCCACTGAGATTTAAAACAATTATTTATTATTATTATCTGTTTGTTTGAATGAGATGCCCCCATCGGTGGTGGTTGGTAGGTTTAGGAGGGGTGGCGTTTGGAGAAAGCATATCACCTGGGCCAGGCTTTGAGAGTTCAAAGACTCAAGCCATTTATAGTTTGGTCTTTCTGTTCATGCTTGTAATTAAAGACGTGAGCCCTTATCTCTCTGCTCGAACTGTGTACTTTTGTTCCTCAATCATAGACTCTGACCCTCTGGAACAAAAGCCTAAATAGACTTTCTTCTATAAATTTACTTGGTCATGGCATTTTATCATAGCAAAAGAAAAGTAACCAATATAGCATTATTGTGTGTGCACTTCCAGAAATTGAGCCCAGGACCTTGAACATACCAGAAATGCCTTATATTTTATGGCTATATAATATTCCATTGTACAAATGTTATGTAATTTAGTTAGCCAGTTCTCCATTTGAACTCTACAGTATTATGCTATTAAGATAATAAACAATATCTCAGATGGTCATTTATCTTTCGTGCATTATTTTGTACTCTCGTGTTCACGTCTGTGTGTGTGTGGGTGCGCACACATGTTTGTGTATGTGTGTAAGGGGAGGAGCAGTTGGCTTTAGGCATCTTCCTCAGTTACTCTTATTTTTTGAGACAAGTCCCCTCACTGTATTCAGATCTCACCAATAAAACATGACAAGCTTGTCAGCTGACCCCGGGGATTCTGTACCCCCCAGGCGCACGCTGCTGTGCTTAGCTTTTCCCGTGGGATCCAAAGTCAGGTCTTATTTGCTTATTTGGCAAGTAATTTACCAAATTACCTCTCAGCTCCTTCCTTCCATTCTTCAGGATAAATTCCTGACAGTAGAAGGCCTAAGTTGAAGGGCACATGTACTTTTTTTTTTTTNTAACATATTAGCAAAGTGTCCTGGGAAAGTCTTAGTACAGCAGCTCTAGTTGGCTATCTCCAAACCCAGTTCACTGCAGATGCATAAACTTGACATCACCTGGAATTACGAGATCTTGTTTTGACCTTTTTTTCCTTCATTTTCTGCAAGTATGGGGCTAGCAAGGGAACAAAAGGAAATGGATTCATCCAAGGTGAAATTACACAGGTCAACCCAGAGGTTGACATCAATGCCCGTTGGATCTAGTTCAAGTACAACAGGGTAGGTTTCCTCTTTGTGGCTTGCACAAGGCCACCCTCCTCAGTGTCAATAACAGAACCTGAACCGTTTCAGGGTGCTCTTTGATCTTGGAGCTCATAAATAAGTTGCTATGAGTGCGTGAGCTAATTTATGTACATCATTTAAGACACTTACTGGTACATGGAAGCACGCAGTAGTGCCAGTTAGTACCCTCGCTCATCAGGAAGTGGGCGGAATGGGAGGTGCTGGAGGAGCTAGTGGGAGTCTTGTACTCTCAGGCTGGGAACTGCAGCCTCAGAAGTGACTCCTGCGACCTCCGAGCTCCTTCCAACTGCGCAGTTCAGTGTTGGAGCTCGCTGGCGACAGTGCCCGAGCCATTGCGGAAAGGAGCATTGTTCTTAACTGAGCAGGAGCTAATGAGAGCTGCATGGCTTTGAGTCTGTCTACTGGATGAGAACAAACATTAATGACCACTGGGCTGGAAAGGCCAGATGCAATTTACCAAATGCGAGGGCATCTTCTCCCATCAGGTAGAAAGCAGTGTGCAGGGGACCGGGGCCTGCTTTCCAGCAGCGAAAGTCCATCAGTGTGACGCTGTTAAATACAGTGAAGGCCCCATAGACTGCCATCCATGCGTGAAGCAATTAAACATGGTGTTGTCCCTGAAGCCACACTGCGACACCAGCCGCTGTTAGAGCTCCCAGGGCTTGGAGACTCAGTGGATGATGAAAGGTGACTGGGTGTGGGGAAGAAGTCTATGTCTTTTAACTCAAATAGGATTCAGAAGGTATTGACTATTAATGACTTGTGAGAACAGAGCTAAGATCTCCTCTGGCGCGCCTCCTACAAGCTGAAGTGGGCTGCACGGTTTGCTGAAGACTGAATTGGGGGATATTTGACACATCTGGTGGGAACTCCAGGTTGTTGGAAAGAGGCGGCAGCCTGTTTTTTGCTTTCTCCTCCTCCTTGGTTTGAATGTGTGTGCTGCCCTTTCGTCCACATTTGACAGTTTTCCACCCGAAGTCTGGTTCTCGTTTCCTATCCTGTCAGCCCAGAGTGGAGTTCAAGCCCCTGGGATTCAAAGGAGTGAAGATATTCGGAAGACTGAGCCGGTGCCAGTCCCTGGGTGCTTTCTTACAAACAGCTTGTGGCCCTCCATCCAGCGTCACTAAATTGAGGCCTGAGGAGTTTGGCATCAAAGCACTGTCCTGAGATCTCGTGAGCTCAGGTCTGCTGTCTCTGCGGGTTCCCCCATCATGACCCCCGCTTGGTACGATCCCTCCTACCTTTCTTCTGGGGGAGGGGACAGGAGGAGGGGAGGGAGGGGAAACTGGTTGGCATGTAAAATAAATTGTAAAAAGTTATATAACTATAAAACATTTTTAAAAATTGCTCTAGTGGGGAACCCGTGAGTTTGTAGGAAGAGTGGGAGGCACGCGCTGCCAGGTCTCTTTCTCTTTCGTTATCCTCTAAAGCAGCGGTTCTCAAGCTTTTCAATGCTGACACCCTTTAGTACAGTTCCTCATGTTGTGGTGACTCCCCTTCCCCCAACCATAAAATTATATTCGTCGTTACTTCGTAACTAATTTTGCTATTGTTACAAATCATAATGTAAATATCGGTGTTTTTTTATGGTCTTAGGCAAGGCTCATTGGACACCCCAAAGGGGTTGTGACTCACAGATTGAGAACCAGTGCTCTAAAGCTTGGTGCAGCTGTTCTATGTCAAAAACCATGTCTCCCAGGCACACCCCATACCTGCTTGGCACTGGACCTGAATTGTTATGCGGCTCTATGCGGGGGGAGGTTTCTCCTTAGGGGCAAGTTGTCTTGTTCTGACTGCTCCACACTTCTGATCTAGGGGTCACTGCAGTCCCTGTTCCCCTAAGATTCTGTGCCACCCCTTGATCCTAAGGGTGCTAAGCACCCACCTGGGTTTTGAAAAGAGCCAGTCAGAAAGGAGCAAGCTTTACATTGGTCGCTTTTATGTCACCCAGGCCCCAGGGGCCCGATCACTTGTGTTTCTGTTGCAGCCTGAGGTTAATACCGAACCATCTTTCTGGCTCTGTTTCTTGTTTAATGGTTATTTTAAGATGATAGCCCAAAAATGTTCCAGAGAAGCAGTCTCCGAGTCTGATGACAAAAATTCGTATGTGGTGTGACTTAATGCATGTTTCCCCTTTCGCTGTCTCACTGTGCTCCCTAGCAGCTGCTCAGGTTTGCGCTCTCTGCACAGCTGACCCACAGTGTTGGAGGTCTGGTGCTGGAGGTGACATCATCTCTAATTCGCCATGACTTTGTTTGGGGGATAGTTGTCAATTACAATGATTTGATTTTCATGAAACAATCGTGGGTTTTTAATCACATCTTCATTTTCCAATGCGGTGACTTCTCTTATTCTTCATTTTGACTGACGATGTTTCCCATCAAGCCTCTTGAAATTATTAAATTATTTATTGATTTTGATGTGATGATATTAGTGCTTTTTTATAATAATCTAAAGAAATTGTTCACCAAATAAAAACAGTCAACGGTTGACACATGGAGGTTTATTTAAGATAGCTTTTATTTTGATTCACGTGCAATCACTTAAAACTCTTGGTTTTGTGCTGACAAAATGACTTAGCAGGTAAGGATGCTTGCCACTAAGCCTGATGGCCCAAGTTTGATCCATAGATTATGTAAGCATGTGCGTGCGTGCGCGCGCGCGCACACACACACACAGAGTCAATTAAAAGAAATGTTTTTGTACTTATTTAGTCTGTGTACACATATGTATGTGTGTCTGTGTCATGCACATATATCAGTGTTTGTGTGGAGGTCGGAGGACAACTATTGGGAGTCAGCTCTTTCCTTTCATGTGTGGGCTTCCTAGGAATGAACTCAGACATCAGACTTAACTGTAAGTGCCTTTACCTTTCAAGATAGCTCACTCATCCAACTTTAAAATCTTGAGTTTGGAGAAACCCATAACTACCCGAGTCTCTCTCTCTCTCTCTCTCTCTCTCTCTGAGTGCTCACATGTGTGAGCCATTGCATGTGTAGGTGCACACATACATGCATGAATATAGAGGCCTGAGGTTGGTGTCAGATGTGAATTTACTATCTTATTTTTTAAATTATATTTATTTATTTTAAATTTATTTATTTTTACTTTATGTGCATTGGTGTTTTGCCTGTATGTGTGTTTGTGAGAGGGTGTCAGATCTCGGAGTTACAGACAGTGTGGGCTGTCATGTGGGTGCTGGGAATTGAACCTGGATCCTCTGGAAAAGCTCTTAACCACCAAGCCATCTCTCCAACGCCGTTATCTTATTTTTTGAGACTGGATCTTTCACAGAACTTAGAGCTCACCAATTCTGTTAGGTTAGCTGGCCACTGAGCCCCCAACGATCTTCAAGGATCCTTCTGTTTCAACCCAAGCAAGCACTGAGAACACAGTCAGGAGTTAGCGCCATGCTTTTTAAGTGTGAATTTTCGAGTGCTTTATATGAGATCAGACTTAGTTCCTCATGCCATGGGTATAATCACTTTACCGATGGAAACATCTTCCAAGCTTTGAGAAATGGTACTTCTTATCCTACAAAGTTACTTCCATAACCCCCTATATTCCAAAACTCTGCATCCAGAAGACAAGGGCTCCAATTTATGGTGGTGATAAATCCACAAGCAACAAAAGCAAAAGCAACAAAAGGCCTATTTGCATACAAATAGGATGCTAACCAGCAGATGTTGATAAGCCTCATAAGAATCAGGATGGGCTGTCAGGACCTTTTTTGCAGAGGTGGACAGACAATGTGAGCCAGGCAGGAAGAGTTAGATTAAGCAGGAGAGGTAGACAGCCATCGGTTATCAGTGGTCCCCAGTGGACGGTTTCCCCTGGCTCCTGAGCTGAGCAGTGTAGCCCTTATCTCTGTAGACCTTGGATTTGAAGCCATTACCTGCTAGAGCAGAGGGATTGCAAATACTGTGACGATCAGATGGACAGAAGTGCATGGTCAGTCATGTGAGAAAGGAGTGTTGGCAGTGGAAGCCATTAGGACAAGGTAGATGGACTATGCCTGGACCGCAGGCAGATTACTAAGGCCACCTTGGGAAAGTTTTAGACATATCCATAACTAAGGTGTTGTTTTCATTTTGTACATTGTTAGCTCATTGTTATGAGAATAACCACAGCAAGTTTACAATAGTTCTTTTAAAAATTGAAAGCCCAATCCATCTAAAGGGCCAATTTTCAAGCAACCTATGTTCAGCATTTAACATCTGTCCATGATAGTTTATATGTGTTAAATTCATATGACATCATCACTGTGCTCTGGAAACAAGTAGTTTTTGTTCACGCTGAAAGCCTGTAAGGTAGAAAACGTCATGATGCCATTGTGGACATTAGAAAATGGAGCTAATTTGTCACAGATCACAGAGACCAGCTAACTAAACTAAGCCTTCAACTCGCTTACAGTTGTGCTCATGACTAGGGTTCATAGTACTGGAAGGCACTCTGCACACTACGAAAGGAGAAAGGTAAGCACCAGCATGCTGCAAACTCCTCCATCTACAGTGAAGAGCTGCCTGCGAGATGTGCTGATGCAATAGTGGCCCCAAGTTTGTGGAGTAACCAACCAATATCTCCATGGGATGGAGCCCATCCTTGACACTTCTAGGGTGGCTCAGAACCTGAGCCCAGGTAGACCAGAAACCTAGGGGGAAACCAAATGACTTGTGCTGGCTGGTATTGTGTTAACTTGACACACTATTTTCATCTGAAAGGAGGGAACCTCAATTGAGAAAATGTCTCAATAATATCAGGGTGTAGGCAAGCCTTAGGGCATTAAAAGAAAATATTATATTTACCTTTATTTTGTATGCATTGGCATTTTGCATGTATGTATGTATGTCTGTGTGAAGATGCCAAATTTTTAGGAACTGGGATAACACACAGCTGTGAGCTGTCATGTGGGTGCTGGGAATTGAACCTGGGTCCTCTGGAAGAGCAGCTGTTGCTCTTAACCACTGAGTCATCTCTCTAGCTCCATGTAGGACATTTTTCTAATTAGCAATTGGTGGGGGAGGGCTCAGCCCATTGTGGGTTATTCCATCACTGGGCTGATGGTCCTGGGTTCTTTAAGAGAGCAGGCTGAGTAAGTCTAGGGGAATCAAGTCAGTAAGAAGCTCTCCTAGTCGGAGCCTTCTGCAGCAATCCCTGCTTTCAGGATCCTTCCCAGTTTGAGTTTCTGTCCTGAGTTGCTTCAGTGAAGAACAGCATTGTGAAAGTGTCCCCTTCCCAACATATTTTTTTTTGTTGTTGTTGGTGGTGTTGTTGTTGTTGATGCTGTTTTGTTGCAGCAATAGAAACCCCACCCAAGGCGCTACTGCTCAGCACAAGGAACACAGCCATAAAATGACTCAGAAGGACATTCTGCTGTACTCGTACATCAGTGCGGCCTTGCTCAGCCATCATCAGAGACACTTTTCCCTGCAGATGGGAATAAGTGCAGAGACGCACAGCCAGGTGGTGTGCAGGGAGTCAGAGTTTGGAACACTCAGCCCTGAATGTGATGTCTCCATCAAACCCTTCCCCTTAGGGCACAGGGAACCTTGTACAAGAGGAGGCAGAAAGATTGTAAGAGCCAGAGGGAATGGTGCTGTGGGAGAAGACTCCTTGGACACCAGCCAAAGATAACACTGAATGGAGCATAAATGATAAAACCCAGAGACAGAAACGGGTTTAACCAGAAAACCAGAAAAGCAAAGCAGCCAAGCCACTGGAGAAGCCTTACCTCTACCAAGGCTGGGCGACTACTGCAAATTAAAACAGGCTAAGCCTCTCTCTCCTCCCATTTTGTATTCCTTCTAGTGGGATTAAAGGTATGACTCCCTAGGACTGGGATTAAAGGTGTAAGCCAGCACCATCTGGATTTGTTTCTGCATTGATCTTGTGTAGCTCAGGGTAGCCTTGAACTCACAGAGATCCATCTGTCTCTGCCTCCCAAATCCTGGGATTAAAGGTCTGTGTCACCATTACCTGACCTCTAGTGTCTTTAGCTTTGTGTCTGGTCTTTGGGCAATATTTATTTATTAAAATACAAATATATACCATTATAACTGAATATTCAGGATCTCAGTATAACCTTGGACCTTTCTCAGGGATAGCTTTTAAGCACAACAGCCATGTTCTGGGTGGACACACTTCAGTTAACAAGAACAGTTAGTCAGAAGCAGAACTACAGAAGCAAAAAAGCCAGGTTAGTACCTTCAGAGACTTTCCCAGAACTGTGGATTTGGGTGGATTAGGCCTTTGCCTTAGTTTTGGCAGGTAGTGCTGTCTGTGTGCTGAGTGTTGTAGCCTGAATGGTGCTTCTGTTACTATTTGTACTAATGGGGCCAGTTGTACTAAGGTTTGGGGCCTGTTACCATGGAGGACAGCAAGGGAACAAGGCCATGTAAACACAGCAGAACTGACACGCAGAAGAACATACAGAGGCTGTAGCAGCGTGCATTGTCCCTTCTCAGGTCTAAGCCAAAGGGGGTCCCAGGAGAGGAGACGTGGACACATGGCCCCATCCCCAGCCCAGAATCTCCAATCAATAACCACTCACAGATAGAAAATTAGTTCTCGCCAGTGGAGTCTTTCTGGGGATACAAACCACTCTTAAGGCCAGGCCCCATGCTTAGCAGTAGATGGCTAACAAGAAAGGAACTCAACAGCATCTTCGGAGGTTCTTTGTCTCACGTTTTCTCAGGGTATTTTAAAAAGCTTTATAGGTTCTTTGTGCATGTGATATGACTTTCACTTTTGTGTTTTTAGTGGATTTTTATGAGTATGAGCATGAACATGAGTGTCACGGTGTGTTGTTTCTCACACGTTCTCTTTGATTCTTTTCCCAGTTTGTCTTGTCACATTCTAGTTTGTTTGTTTTTGTTTTACTTTCTTCTTTAGATGATGTTTGTTTTCTAATAAGAGACAGAGTGTAGATTCAGATGGGCGGGGAGTTGAGGAGAATCTTGGAGGAGTAGGGAAAGGAAAACCATAACCAGAGTATATCATGAAAATCCATTTTCAATAAAAGAAAAAATACTTTAAAAAGAAATACATTATTTTATGTAGTGTTTAATTTTCTGATATTATGATCTTGATGTATATGTTAAATAATAAACATATTCTCTTGCCTAAAACAATCTCTATCATTACAGTGGAAGGAATCTATTTGTCCTGTGGCTTGACATTTAGTTTCTTTCTATTAACAATCTTAAAATGATCATCTATTAAGTTGCATGTTTCATATTTAATTGCATTCAAATTTCTTGACTGAACATTTAATGTATACTTGCATAGTAGAGAGAATGAATTTCGTGTTACCGTCACCGTCTTCAGTAAGCATCAACAGCAGTTCCCCTGTGCAACACTTTGAAGGAAATCCCTGATGTTATCCACGGCTGTTCCGTTATGTGTTTTAAAGAACAAAGGCCCTTTCCTGAAAATTCTGTCACTATCCCTGGTGGAGCTAAGAAGTGAGCACTAATTCTTTCACAGTGCCAAGTGACTATCTGTTTACCTTTCTCTGCCTCACACACTTGAATCATTATTCAAATCAATTCCATACATTGTGATTGATTAATAAGGTATCTCTTTCTCTCTGTGAGTCTGTGTCTAGGTTACTTTTTTGTGGGGTCCTTCCCACCTGCTATGTGTGTCCCCAAAGCACTTAACATCTTCATTTTTCCCCTCTTGCCTCTTGTAAATGTGTAGGCAGAGGCTGCTTATTCATTTCCCGGCTGCCCAGACCTGAAATAAGCACACAGAAACTGTATTAATTAAAATCCTGCTCAGCCTATTAGCTCAGACTTTTTATTAACTAACTCGTACATCTTAAATTAATCCATTCCTATTATTTTGTATTTATCCATGAGGCTCGTGGTTTACTGGTAAGGTCCTGAGGCGGGTGTCTTTCTCCTTCGGCAGTTGCATAGAGCCTCTCTGACTTCACCTTCTTTTGTCCTCCATCTCTGCTTAGAATTCCCACCTTGCTTTATTCTGCACCTCCATAGGCCCAAAGCTTCTTTGTTAACCAATGATAATAAAACATATTCACAGCATAAAGAGGGGAATCCCTTATCATAAATGAGCAATGAGTAATTAGATCTAGGCTCTTGATCAGTTTGCTGTCCTCTCAGCCTCAAGCCTTCTCAGCTCTCCTCTCAATTTGGGAGATGTCCTGAGATTGAAGAGAACCTAAGTTAGGTATACATAGTACTTACTCAAACATGGTGGCCCAAACCATGAAATTATCCTGGCTAGTCTGCTGAGGTAAGAGACACCCAAAATGAATGGAATGAGGAGGTGAGTTGATCATAAAACCAAAATTGAAACTTGTAAGCAGAATATGGTACCACACATGCTGGCTAGGTTTAATTGTCAGGTTGAAGAACCTAGAATTATATGGAAAGGAAGTATTCATGAGGGGTCTCCTAAGACCATCAGAAAACACAGATATTTGCATTACAATTCATAAAAGTAGCAAAATTATAGTTCCTAAGCAGAAATAAAATAATGTTATGAGTGAGGCTCACTGCAACATGAGGAACTGTATTAAAGGGTTCCAGCATTAAGAAGGTTGAGAGTCATCTAAGGAAGTCTCATTTGAGGAATTGCCCAGATAAGACTGCCTCTGGTGACTATGCTTGCAAGATATTATCTTGATAGATGATTGATGTAGAAGGGCTCAGACCACTGTGGGTGACATAATCCCTATGATGTTGGGTTGTGTTTTATGAGGAGAAAGCTGGCTGAGCGTGAGCCAGTGACTATGCCAGAGTTCAAACCAGCAAGCTTCTGTCCTCCATGGTTCCCGCCTCAAGTTCCTGATCTGTGTACTCTCACTGAGGGATTATAAACTGGATTATAAGATAAAACACCAAGTTGCCCTTGGTTAGAATGTTTTATAAGAGACATAGAAAGGGAACTAGAACAATGACATGCTGTGTGAAACCTGTGGCAGCTTTCTACATCTCATGATGACTGCTCATTGCACCCCAAATCTACATTCAGGAATAGACCCACACTTTGTGAAAAGAGGCTTTATGATGTCCAGTCCCATGATGCACACACCCAGTGATGTATTTCTCAGCCTAGTCCTATTGCTAAGTGAAATGTATTTGTACTTATTTTATCCCAAAGCTGTAGACTTTGACTCAGAGGGATTTGGCCAAACTGTAGAAGAGATCTCTTTCTGACAAAGAAGGAATGTGGGTCACCTAGTCATGACACAAAGACCTGGAAAGAGCCATCATGTCTAAATAGCTGAGGAAACTGAAATCCCACAGAGCTCAGTGTCATTAGCTCACTCCCTATCAGTTGTATTGGTCTGGACTGTGAACCTTTGGATTTCCCAGAGAGAGTTATTTGCTCTGAACCATAGCCATTCTTATTCTGAAAGAAATAACATGATCCTACATGGGATCATGTTATGTGTGTGTGTACACACATGTGTGTGTAAATATAAAAGCAAAAAGCATATCTATATATTGGTGTATATATGAAGAATGATTTTTTAATTAACATTCATCAATTTTATAGCCCTAAAAGCCCAAAGTATAATTCTTAGTATCTCTTCTAATTAATTACTCAAAAAATAAAATATCTATTGACAATTTTAATCACATCTCTGTTTTTCCACAGTTTGGTGGTTTGAATGAAAATGGATCCCATAGACCCATATATTTGCATTCTTAGTCCCCACTTGGTAGACTATTTGGAAGGATTAGATGTGGCCTTAATGGAGTAGGTGTGTCAGTGTTGAAGGGGGTATGTCTCTGGAGATGGGCTTTGAGGTTTCAAAAGCCTAGGCTAATCTCTCTCTCCCTCCCTCCCTCC
>LOEQ01008764.1:40764-57291 GCA_001685075.1 Bramus lutescens
CTCCGCCTCCACAAGGAAGTCCTACCATATTTGGCCTTCTTATGTTGGTCCTGGGACCAAACCCTGTTCCTTGTGCTTGCATGGTGAGCACACATCACTGGCTGAGATACCTCCATAGACACAAGAAACAATTACTTTTAACTTCAGGATTGTGATCTTGCCTGTGCTGTAAACGCTTTTTAAGGAAATCGGTCACTATGCATATCTTCTCTTGTGGTAGTGTAACAAATTACTACATGCATTTACTTTGTTGTCCCCCATTTTCTGTGAGCTGGAACCAGTCAGGCTAGTGTCCTGGGGTTCTCTGCATGGGGGTGGAGGGGTTCCTGCCCATCATCAGACTGTGAGTTCTGCCTTGCACTGCCCTTGTAGGCTGAAGCTTTGTAAAGATGGAGTAGAACGGCTGAGACGGGGAGGTTACTTCGCCTTATGACATAGACCATTTGTGCAGGTCCTTAGCTGGTGACTTGCTTTCTTAAGGAGTAGATTTTACAGTGAAAGTTGTTTTTCCTGAGACTAGCCATTTGTTCAGGCGACATGGATCATTAGGAGTTAGGTGCCAGACATCTGTGTAAGACGTGTAAGTCACTAGGGGTTAGGCTTCAAGTAGCAGTGGCCTGGTTGTCTAAGCGGAGGAATTTTGCTTTTGTTTTTAACCTTTTGGCCATCCATCAGCCTGGGTATGCTCCTAGGAATCCCTACTGGCTTTGAATGAGCATACCAAATAACCATATTCTTGGAGGAAGTTATCACAGGTTGAGAGAATGTCAGAGTCCCAAGGCCCAAGTTAGAAAGCATTTCTCATGTGGAACAATGTAGGCTCCTGCATTCTTCCCTTGGGGGCCCCAGCATGAAGAAGCCCAGAGAAGAAGCATTTCTCTCCAATCTTCATTATTTTGGTCTTAATTACTAAGAAAGCTATGCCAAACTAAACAACTGTATCGTAGCTTGGTATCATGCTATTGTAGTCACTCTAGTATTAATTTTCATTTTACTGTTCAGGCATGATTCAATGTTTTCTTCAATAGGACTGCACAGTGCTCTTACAGGACAGTAGACTTTAAGTGTTCGTTACCTTGCAGCGTAGCCCACAGGACAAAGAAAGCAGTGACCATCATTTGCCATTGAATTCGTAAAGAAAAGCTTACTGATTTTGCATATTTCTTAGCTTTCTATGACCTGAAAAGCACAGCAATGAAAAATAGAACAGATTTTTTTTCTCTTTACTCTTTGACTCTTTTTTTGGCGGGGGGGGCACCACCCAGTTCCCAAATAAATCATGTGGAGGCTTATTCTTATGAATGTCCAGCCTTAACGTGGCTTATTTCTGGCCAGATTTTCTTAACTTAAATTATCCTGTCTATATTTTGTCTCCAGGCTTTTACCTTTCTCTATTTCTGTAGACCTTTTTCCCGTGGCTGGCTCTACAGCTGGGTGGCCGGCACCTATGTCCTCCTGTCCTTTTCTTGTTCCTTGATCTTCCTTTTCTCCTTCTATTTATTCTCTCTGCCTGCCTGCCCTGCCCATCCTTTCTCCTGTCTTACCATCAGCCGTTCAGCTCTTTATCAGACCAATCAGGTGTTTTAGACAGGCAAAGTAACACAGCTTCACAGAGTTAAACAAACACAACTTGAAAGAAGTCAAAACATCTTTTCATCATTAAACAAATGTTCCACAGCATAAATGAACATAACACATCTTAAAATAATAGTCTACAACATTTTTGGCTGTCTGGAATGTGCTAGGCATTGTAAGGGTATCAGATGACCCTTGAAGTGATAGTGAGTACTCCATTTTACATAACAAAATAGATACATATATGATCATTAATTTGTTCAAATTAAAATATAAGAAGTGAGACTGAAGCAAAAATCTAACCTTGGGGACCATCCTATCCCAGGAGAGGGTTTGAATGAGAATCCTGAGGACCACCCCATTCCAGGCTGGGTTTGAATGAGAACAGCCCCCATAGGCTCATTTATTTGTATGTTTGGTCCCTAGGTGGTAGAACTGTTTGGTAAGGATTAGGAGGTGTGTCACTAGAGGTGGGCTTTGAGGCTACAAAAGCCCCACCTGGTGCTGTGCTCCTATCATGATGGCTGTGGACTGAAACTGTAAGCAAGCCCCCAGTTAAATGCTTTCTTTTATAAGTTGGCTTGCTCATGGCATCTCTTACAGCAGTAGAAAAGTAACTATGGTACCAGGGTCTGGTAAGTAAGAAGTCACATAGCTCAGTGGAGATTTACTCAGTGACTCATAAGGGTTTGTTCCAGTAGCACTGGGGACCAGGCAACGACTACATTAATCACAGGCTTCCTGGTTTTCCCTTTTTTAATGAATTTTAAATGCTAAGAGAGATATTTGCATTGGTCTTTTATAACTCATGGGAGAATGACATTTGGGAATCATAAAATACTATACCAAGCAAATATATGGAAGGAAGTGGTCATTATTCCCAGAATTCAACAAATCTAAAAGGCATTTGCTGTTGAAATCATTTAAACACATTAAACTGAGAACCTAAAATTATTTTTAAATGACTTTCTGTGTTCTTAGAGACTTGGCATTGGCTGAGGGAAAATGTTATAAATATAGGCTTCAGCTCAGTTTCAGTTGCCCTAAAATTTGCAGAAAGACTGGAGTACAGTTCTTTATAAACATGCACACACAGTTTGTATGGATCCAGATGTTCACAGCTAGAGAGGTGATTGAAAAGCACTTGTAATCTGGGTATAGTAGGTCACACTGTACTATCACAGTACATGGAAGGCTGAAACAGGCTGGTTGTCATGAGTTTCAGCCCAACTTGGACAACATAGGAAGTTCCTATTTTAGTCTACAGAGTGAAGTTATGTCTCAAACCCCTTCCCATGAGGAAGAAGAGGAGGAAGAGGAAACTTTGGTAAACAATCTTTTTTTACATATAAATCAAATTTTAATAATTAAAAGGTGAATTTTCAAAATGCTTATTATAAGAGAAAATTTCTTTCATGGACGCATTCATCCCTATGAAGTAGAATCATCTTCTGGATCTCTTGCCCTGACTTATGTTGATTTCCCCTCCTAATGCGTACTGTTTATACTGCAGGAACAGAAGTCCAGCTTTAGAACCCACAGTCATTCCAACACTGTCTTAGGTTTTGTATTGCTGTGATGAAACACCATGACCAAAAAACAAGTTGGGGAGGAAAGGGTTCATTTGACTTCCATTTCCACACCACAGTTCATCATCAAAGGAAGTCAGAATAGGAACTCAAACAGGGCTGGAGTCAGAAGGCATTCATAATTTGTCCTCTGTGTTAATTTCAGCTTGTTTCTTAGCCACATCCACCACTTTTACCCACTCTGTCCCCATTTCCGTCAATCAGCGCTTCCTGCATTCAGCACGCATGCTGAGCTTTGTAGAATTTAATTTGTAATCAGTGCCATTCACCATCTAATCTGTCCCTAGCATTTCTTCAGCTGATGGTTTTCTGTGGATCAAGTGTTTTCTTAGTCTAAAATGCATACACAGCGGACATAATGCAGAAAGTGTATGTTCAAAATGAATTACATCCATAGGAATTCTTACGTTTGAGTTCAAATTTAAAATAAACTAGTGTATCGAATGTTCCAGGTGTGAAATCTTAGCCTGACTATAAAAGTTTTTAGGTGCTCAGAAATACCTATTATTGTTATAGTCACAGAGATGCTGTTTCCAGGAGCTGGGAAGGTAGCTCTGCAGTGCACCTTGTCGGGAATTTACACTCTGTTCTTGACTTCACATTTATGCACTATGGCATACAACTGTGGGTGCTTCCACTGTATGTCACTGCCATCACCCTGAAGACAGATGTCTCCCACAACAAGAAAAAAAACCTCAATGCAGCAGCCCTAGAAAGAAGTCTCCGATTTTACCTTGAAAGCATCCTAACATGTCTCTGTCAGCCTGAAATTCCCTGTCCTTTTGAATTAGTTTCTAACTCCTCTTATACCGACCACACCCGAGGTAGGCATCTTAGTGGTTCTGGAGAAAGCACTCAGGGTTTTTAAACTGCACTAAAACAGGAACAAGAATTGAAGGTTTATCTAATTATTCTTTATTAATAAAAATTTGGATGTCAGATAGTGGGGTAAGAACCTGAATGATCAGAGACGTGGCAGAGAAGCAACCAGTGACCTCTTATCTCTTTTGTTCCTCCATCCAAAAGGGCAGAGCTCATCTCTAAGCTTTGCCCTAGTAATTTCTGTGCCTCTCTGTTCTCAGTCCTCCAAAACCTCTAGAGTTAATTTTGATCAGCTAGTGGCTAGCCCCACCCTCTGATTCAGAACAAGCTTTATCGTCAGTCTCAGGAGCATCAAAATGCAATCAAATAAATCACACAACAGAGACTGTCCCATTGTGAAACATTTACACATGTAAAGTGGCAAGGTATTTTCAGCTGTTGATTCTTCTACCAAAAGACCAACCTGTTAGAGCTTGGTGTAATAATGGCTTCACTTAGGATATAATTACTGGGCTGGGGAGCTAGCTCATCCCATAAAATGCTTCCTGTGCAAGAATGAGGGTCGGAATTCAGACCCAGGTGTGGCTATGTGTGCCTGTAACCCCAGGGCTGGACTGGAAAGGTGGACAGAATCTCTGGGGCTTGCTGGACTGCCAGCCTATGGTGAGCTTTGGGCTCAGTGAGGAACCCCATCTCTCCCCACAAAAAAGGTGGAGAGGGATTGATGGCAACCTTTAGCCCTCACTTGTGACCTTTATGCATATATCTGAATTCACTCCCTGCACATGTAACATAAGCATACACCACAGACAGTACACAAACACATGAAATATAACCACTACTTTGTAGATACATAAAAAGATATACTTTTAAATATTAAGAAAAATTTCTATCTAAAGAATTTCTTTTAAAAATAGTTTTCTCTTTAGTTATCAAAGAACCTTGAGTTTTATGTAAGCATGGTTTGTTTCCCTCTGATGCTATATTGTGATGTTACCAGACTCATGGTAAATTCACATGTGAAACAATATAGACAGCACTGTGAATAGTCATAAGGTCTCTTAGTTAAAGGACAGCATGACAGAGCTCAGATGCCAAAATTGATTCCAAGAATTATAATAGCAGAGTAAGTTATGTTTCATGGGAAAAGCTCGACAAAGGGAAATGATTGTCCTCTCTTAATGAATCCCTTCTATTTGTCTCGCCTCCATCTCCCTAGTACTGGGATTACAAGTTTTTTATGTGGGGCCTGGGAGACTGTCTCCCCAGCCCTAAAGTCTGTTTCCAATAAGGTGGTATGTCCAGAATCACTTTCTGAAGTTTAGAAAAGATAAAATTAAATAAAAATTGTTGTTCAGAATAAATAGTAACACATAGCAATGAATAAGCTACATCTCAGAGAAACAAAGAAGAGAAATCTTGTTTGTAAGTCTTTACATGTCAGTCAAGGTCATGGAAACTTCCTGACTTATTTTATCAACCTCACAATGTCTGTGAGGAAGGAAATTCCAGACAGCAGCCTGGGCCTGTGTTCTGCTGCTTGCTTGCAAAATCATTAAAACAGACGTGGAACGCTGAGTTTCAGGGTAGGTTTGTGAGTGTTACAGGTACCCAGACTTGTCGGGAGGTCAGGCTCTACCTGAAACTGTGAAGGGACGGCTCTGGAGAGAAAGGTGCCCTGACTTGGTGGGAGGCGGGCTGTACCTGAAGCTGGGGAAAGTGGCAGGTCGCCTCCCTACAGGATAGAGCAATCCTGATTCTCTCCAAGAGAGACATTACAGCTCTGATCCAGCCCCCGCTTAAAGGAGGCTTCCCTGCAGAGGTATCCATTCCTTCTCAGCTCTGCCCAAGATATTACTTCCTCTGCTTCACTCTGTTAATAGAGAAACCCCTGCAGAAATGTAACAACCCTACTCCAGTTCTGCCAACAAATGGATACTTTTTCTGCTTATCCCCCCTAAGGGAACATATCAGCAAAGGTTCTGTTCTGTGCTAGCAAAAGAAGATCTTCACCCAAAACTCTTTTAAGAAATAATGTATTTTGGAAGGAGGAACCTAGGAGAGTGGCTGCCCTGCTAGGGTGGAGAAGGACAGTCCACAACTGGACAGGCAAAGGGGCTTATATAGGGCTTCTTAAGGATAGAGTTTTTTCAAGGAGAAGATTTTCATTTTAGGGATTGCTTAGATTTCCTGCTCAGTGTTCGGTTGGTCAGAGGCAGAGTTGGCTCTGATTTCAGGGCTAAACTGTGTTTCTTTTACTGCCCTTTTTAGCCTTTTGGCTCTAGTTTTAGAGCCAGGGCATATTTCTTTTACTGGTTTTAGTTCCAGGTTCAATGTGTGTTCTTTGCCTCTGGGTTTAGGGTCAGAGTATGTTTCTTTGGTTCTGGATTCAAGGTTAAAGTGTTTCTTTCACTGACTCAGGGCTCATGGCCAGGGTAGGTTTCTTTAGCTGGCCAAAGAAACTCATGGAGAGTTGGAGTGACCCATGAGTGCTACACAAGACGATCACTGTGACCACTTCTGAAAAAGGCTGTGTGTTAGTTGAATGAACTAAGTGACCATCACTGAAGCCTTTTCTCACTGATCAGTTATATCATCGGTATTTAATATGTTTGTCTTTCTGCATTTGGAGCCACTTTGGACATACCTTAGTATCTAAAAGCAGCCCTCTCAGCCTTGGTTATCTGTAGCCCAGAACTAAGGCTGGGCACTAGTGTGTGCTTTACGGGAAAGGGAAAAGATTGGGTGACTAGGCCCACCATGCAGTTGGGCCCTTTCTGGGAGAATGCACCCTCACAGGACAGTGGGGGATAATGCATCCCACTGCAGGGTTGGACAATTAAAATGTGACATGGCTCTTTCCCCTGCCTCTGTCTAGAACAAAATAGTACTCCAGTTGTGGGGAAATTACAAGTTTCAGGCATCTTGGTGGCATGCCGAGTCTGATAGTCATCTGTGACCTCCCTCAGTGCCTCTTTCTCATTCAGTACCATGGAGACCTGGCTCAAATGAAGTCTGACAGATGAGGGAGGGACTGAGAGGCCAACCTCATGCCTCCTCTCTGTGACTTAGAGACAGAACCTGGGACACATGAACCCTGCTTTGCAGACAGAGATCATCACTTTCAGCACAGAAAGACTGCCATGTCATCAGGAGGGGCATGAGCCTAGACTTCATTTTTACCATTTCAGAAACTGAATTGTGGTCCAGCTTAGGAGAACTGACAAACGCACCATGTTTCTGTCTCTCACCCTACATTCACACGTCTCAGCTTTGGGGGTCTGGATGGGGTTATCATTTTAGCATGTGACTGACAGAGATCTATCAAGAGTCCTCTGCTAAATTATCTGTGAATGATGAGTTCATTGTCCCTTCTGTCGGCTGTAACCAAATAATGATCTCAGAGGGGCATTCTTTGATTTGGAAGAGAAGGTGGCCACACATGTTATTCCTTAGCAAGAGGAAAAAAACAAAACAACAAAACCAAAGCAGGCTGCAGCGATTAAGCGCCTGCCGTGTGCCAGCGACTACACAGGCGCTCTCACAGGTGTTACTATGGCACCCTTTCATTCGCATGCGACAACTGAAAGCTCTCTGTTATTCCAGGCATTTTCTCTATTTATCCACCGGTGCCTTACTTGGGTCTTCGGAATTCTTAGCAGACAGAGTTTGCAAAAAGCCCACTGAATGATACAGCACATCTTTGAATCCACCAGGGTGCTATTTTTCCATGGAGCAAATGTCGTTTCTATTATGTGAAGTGAACTAAATTTTATTTCAGTCCCTCTCCACAGGAATGAGAGTCTCATAGCAGAGACCCAGATTTACAAGCACACTGATGGGGGCCTCGGACTACAGCAGCCCTGATTTGTGCAGTGCAGTCAGTGCCCTCATCTCCAACCGCATAGCACGCTGCCTTCTCCCAGCGCAGTGGTCATTGAATGTGTTGGAGTAAACGTGGGACGTATTTCATTTGCAAGGAGAAAACGTAGAGTGGCTGTAGCTAACCTTCTGCTCTGACCGTGTACAATAGATCAAGCATTCAAGAGCGGTGACATGGGACCGGAACACAAGGACTCTTGACTGTGTGTCTCAGCTGTCAGGCATGGTGCTGGAGGCTTTGTCAGAATCAGGTCACCACGTGTACGCTTCAAACCCCAAAATGAAGAAGTTTCTCTATTTTATGCATGAGGAAAGTAAGAATTAAAGTCACTTGATCTTCCCAAGACACTGGGGCACTAAAGGACTCCAAGTGCCTCCAAAGCTTTTAAAGCAGTGGCAGGGGGCAACCTGGTGGCTGCTACAACCTCAAGAAACAGGATATGTGAGTCACACAGTGGGTCAAGGTGGCTGTGGAGGGTGCTTTATGAACATAGATGTTGCCTTCATCATTTCTGCTTTAAAAGACGAAGGCTCTGCCTGCCTTGCCTCTTCAGCAAGTGGCTTCTCCATCGGTTACCTTGACTCTGTAAAACACAGTGAGATGTTTAGGTGACAACTCTCTAATTCTAGTGGCTCCGTAATCTATCAAGCATCAGTTAATGCAACTTACTTTTATTTATCCTGAGTTGACTTTCCTCAGTCTAGGAAAGCAGTTCTCAACCTATGGGTCAGGACCCCTACATATCACATATTTAAGTTATAATTCATAACAGTAGCAAAATCGCACTTATGAAGTAGTAACAAAAGTAAGTTTATGGGTGTGGGTCACTGCAACATGAGGAACTATATCAAAGGGTCACAGTGTTAGGAAGGTTGAGAAACATTGATTTAAGAACTGTCCTGAGGTCCCCCTCCCATTGCCTTTTCTTTCAGCTAATGATTGGATTGCTGAATGGTTGATAAACCTACATCAAACAAAATCTTTAATCCTCTGACATTTATTCAAAAACCAACTTCACTTTTAATATTATTAATGTTATTCAGGTGGCTTTTGCCACCCACGAGTTTCTGCCTACCTAGTCCCAAATTCAAAGGTAGAGCAGTATTTATTTAGCCTGTAGAATAAACGTTGAAGGAAAATAAGCCTGTCCTAGCTCACCTGCTCTGGAGCAGATTATAGCTGGTGATGGTATGTGACTGGGGAAACTGAGTCAGTCTCTGAGGAAGTAGACATTTGAGTAGATAGTAAACTGGGAGCAACTGCGCAGAGAGCAGTCTCTCAGTTCTCAGAGCATGCTCAGTAACACCAGGAGACTGTCCCTGGGGCACAGGTTCTCCAAAGTAGGGGCACTTTTTAAAAAGTCTTCAAGCGGGGCCACCTTACGGAGGCACCAATATGGCTGCCACTGCTTTTTCGTACACAGGTCTTTCTGCTTTTGTCGATGAATATCCTTTCAAGTTCTGAGTTGCTATGTGCTTGGATCAGAAGTTGACATTGAGTATCATTGTTAATCAGTTCGTGTGAAAGACAGAAACCATTTTTCTTCAGAGTAATAACCCACTCACCCTAGCATTGCTGCGGAAAGAGGGGCTGTGGTCACATCATCAACCTTACGTCTTCTGAGCGTGCACCATGCAGAGAGCATGAAGAATGAAGGCTGTGCCGGAAAAGGGCATCAGTGTGCCTGGGCCTTGTTTCTCATCTCTGCCTCTCACCCTTGAGGTGGTTCAGGAAGAACCCGTCTCCTGCTGAGAGAGTATCTGAAGAGGGAGCATCCCTGGAGAGCATGACCCAGAAAGGGCAAAGCACCCTGGACAAGCAGCCTGCATGCATCTTTAGAGCAAGCGGGAGGGCTTTGCTCAGATCAGTGAATATGGGCTTTGGAAAGCGTGTGACTTGATTGCTAAGCCTGACATGAAGACTGTTCCATATAGCTCTTTTCTCAGGTCTGTGTTTACAAGAGGAAGTCTCTCTGTCTCACTCTTTCTTCCCACCCCAACTTTGAGCTTCAGTATTTCAGTTACCTGTAGGTCATAGGTCATTTCTGGTCCAAGCCACAGCAGTACCTACAGAGGTGTCGCATTCACCATAACAAGGCCAGCATTAAGGGATGGTGACATTGCCCTTCTCACACCAATCCACGGGTAGACAGAGGCACAGGAGCTAGTGAAGTAACTCCGGGACCATGGAGAAGCCACAGACAATATGAAGCGAAGCGGCTTCCCGGAACTGTGGAGTAAAGGTACCCCACACGCTTTGCCCAGCAGAGCCTGTTGTAAGCAGCCTGNGCTTCCCGGAACTGTGGAGTAAAGGTGCCCCACACGCTTTGCCCAGCAGAGCCTGTTGTAAGCAGCCTGGATGGTGAGTGAGACTTAAAGCAGCCACATAACCTAGCTGCCCAAAGGAAGCTGTGAGACCACAGGAGAAAACCAGGAAACTGTCCATCCAAATGATAATAAGGGTCTCTTCATCCGCCAGATTATCAGAAAACATTTAATGTTAGAAAAAACAAAGGTTTCCCAGTGTGGGTGATGTAAATTTATACATCTCCTTTAAAAGGCAATCTGGTGGTGTTGCTGAAATATAATTTAATCGTCCTATGATCCAGAAATTCACTTCCCCCCTTCTGGGATAAACATCTTCAAAGGGGGCAATTGGAAGAGCGTGCACTGTAGTCTCATAGCTCAGGAAAGCTGGAATACCCACGATGGCCAGGAGCAGGAAAACAGTGAGGTCAGGTACGGAGTGCTCACGCAGCTCCATCGGGCTCTAACAACTTAGAAGAGATGACCCATTGCAATTGATGGGTCCCTGTGACCTTCTAAGAGTTAACAGGGGCCACAGTTCATATACCCAGCATCCGTACCACACCCATAAGAACACTACATGGCTGATCTCTTCCACAGCAGAACCCAGCATGAGCAGGGAGCAGGAAAGTGGTGTGTGACGTCAAAGGAGACTTGAAATATGAACAGGAAGAGGGTAGCTCTCAAAGTGATTGCGTGTCAAAAACTAACTCACCTTTAAAGAAAACCCCAGTTAAGGATGCAGACATATTCTGTGTGTTCCCAGGGATGGAGACATTTAAAAAAAATGAATATTGGGCAAATTGAGTGTTTTTAGATACAGTTGTGAAGAAGGTATCCTGTCCTTGGAATGCCATGGTGAGCAGCTAAAAGGCCAGCTCAGACAGTATCATCCTGCAGCCTGTGCTTACAGCTCTCTGGGCCCTGTGCAGTGAGCCTGCTCTACTCTCTGTCTCTCTCAGCATTTATGTCAGTCACCCCCTGTCTCTGTGGCCCAGCACCTGGTCTGGAGCATGAGTGTTCAGTGACAGCTACTGGATATGAGCATTTATAGGCGCTGGGCAGCTAACTCAGTTAAGGGTCCATATGGAGCTTTCCCGTCCTGAGTCCTTGCTCAAAATAGCAGGTTCCAATAGGAGAAAGACAGGAGTTCCTGGAACCAAACACAAATATGTCAGCATGCTTTTAAAAAGACAAAATGATAGAAATATTTGTAATTTAAATAGTCTTCTGTGTGTGTCCCTTCATAAGGTAGGTGGACAAAAACGCCTATCAGAGGACTGTCTGTCTGTAGTTTTAAAGGAGAGTCCAATACAGGTCTTCTCAGGGAGAAACTCTCAAGGCAGAAAGTCAATAGAGAAAACCTCAAAAATCTAAGTATCAAAATTGTTTAATAGGAAATTTGGTGCGGGAGAATTGTCTGTATTCTGTCAATCATGTTTTAAATAAACGTTGATTGGCCAGGCAGGAAGTATAGGTGGGTCAACCAGACAGGGAGTAGAGGCGGGGCTATGAGAACAGGAGAATGCTAGGAAGAAGGAAGCCCATTCCTCCCATTCCAGCACAGACCACGGAAGAAGCAAGATGTAATCTACTCAGCTGAGAAAGGTACCAAGCCATGTGGCTAACATAGATAAGAATAATGGGTTANTTTTAAATAAACGTTGATTGGCCAGGCAGGAAGTATAGGTGGGTCAACCAGACAGGGAGTAGAGGCGGGGCTATGAGAACAGGAGAATGCTAGGAAGAAGGAAGCCCATTCCTCCCATTCCAGCACAGACCACGGAAGAAGCAAGATGTAATCTACTCAGCTGAGAAAGGTACCAAGCCATGTGGCTAACATAGATAAGAATAATGGGTTAATATAAGCTACAAGAGCTAATAAGTAGTCTGAGCTAATGGGCCAATCAGGTTTATAACTTATGGAGATCTCTATGTGATTTTCTTTATGGGCTTGCTTGCTGTGGGGTACCAGGTGGGACAGAAACCCCAACAAGCCCATCCCTCATGTTACAGAAATTGGAAAGGTACTTGCCCAAATAATTCTTTAAGCACGACATCTAGACACCTTGATGCTACAGAAAGGAAGATTAAGATGCAGCCTTGTCCAACAACCAGTTGTTTATTTCAATGCCTGCAGTATTCCTTTATGTCAAGGGTGTATGGAGTCAGAAAAAGTGCAGGAAGAAGAAAGAACTGTGTCAGCCTTGAGGGGAAGACCTGAAGGTGTTCCCAGACCTTTAAAATGTTCGTATGTCTGGATGAGCAAGCACATCTTTTCAAATTTGTCCTAAGACAATGACCTAAAATGTAGACAGGGTCATGGTCATTGTTCTAGAACACAGTTTATGGAAGTGGAAAAGCAGATCTGACTGAAAGTTCATCTTCAGGCTTGGGGCAGCTGCAGTGTGGTACACCTTGTGAGAGCTCCACCCTGTGTAAACCCGTCCCACAGACATGTGCTTCTTCACATGAGACCTGGCAACTAATCCTACCCTGTAAAGTGGCCTATGCACAAAGCATCCAATCATGAACGAATGCATGCACGTAACCATATTAATCATGACCTTTGTATGAGACCAGCATTGTGGGTAGCTTGATTTCCTCCAATGGGTGGAGGGCTTTGAGATTTTGTTTTTTGGGAAGTGGTGTAGCTGCTTTGATTCAATTTATACCTGGCTCAGGAAGCTTGTGGCATGACCCTAGCTGTATCCCCAGGGAATAAGATTTGGAGGTGAGTGCCCCAGTCTGGAAGGGAAGGAATGATGGTGTAGAGTTATGAGCAACTTCTTATCAGACATCTTTGTCTTAAAAAATAATCCAGACCAAGGAGTCTGCTAAGACTATTTTCTATCCCCAATCTCAGAAACTCTTCATTTTATCCATAACTGGACATCAGAACAAAGCTATTCCTCTTGTGGTACAGAAGCTGAGGTTCATATGAATCTGCCATGGCCTGGGTAGAATTATATTCAGAGCCAAGGATTCAGTGTTACATGTTTGAATTTCTTCCCAATTACAGAGCGTAGGTGGTATCTCTGCTTCCTGTAACACAGAAGATCATGTTAGGTGGAAAAATGACTATCCAAACACATCCCAGCCGAAGCCCAGCACGGGTGTCGCAACAACACATGGGCGGAAAACCTGGTGACACTCCCTAGTATTGTGGGCTACGCACAAGACTGCATTAGATGTCACCTTATATTTTAGTTTCTTTTTCTATGTATAAGAAGTAGTAGGATAAGCACCCCATGGCCACAGGATTTCCATGTGTACTTTGTAACCCCACTTCTAGGCAGGAGAGCTGGACACTGGCTACACAATGATGTAGGGAATGGTACAGGTAAGGCCTTGCTTGACATGATCTTACTACAAAAGCACTATTGGCACATTCTAAATGGACTACAAAAGTAAGGCTTGGAATAAAAATGCCTTAGTCTGCCCAACTTTGTAGATCCTCATGAATGTGCTGTCAGGATCTTTTAATAATTGGTCATATTTTAAGAAATACCTTCATTTTATTCTTTAGTTGGATATAAAAAAGTCAAATTTTCAGAAAAACTTGTTTCAAAAAACCAAAAAAAGTCAAATTTTACTCTCAATCTTTTCTTACATTAAAAAACATCAATATTTCATATTTCCAAATAAGAAGTCTTACAAAACTTGGGAGCTACCTGGCCATGGATGAAATATCACCCAGGCACCTTCATTTCATTCATGTTAAATATGATTATCCAAACATTAGATCATTTTTCAGAAAACAAATCTGACCCACTTCTCAAAATTTTGATTAGAAGTTTAAAAGAATCCTTCTGCCTTATGTGTAGGAGCAGAGACATATAAAGTATGTCTAGAGCGCATGCCCCATATAAAGTATCGCATGCCTCCCTTTGTCTAGTTTTCTGGGATGCAGACGGTTGACATTTGCTCAAGTGTGAATTGGGCTGAGGTCAAGCTTCATCACCCAGCAGGCAAGAGTTAAGGCATAGCTAAGACTGAAAGGAAAAATAATGGTTTTGAAGTTGCCTAGGAAGATACACTAGCGTTGTGTAGGGTTGTCTGCTGTGAGAACAAAGGGCATCATGTTTGGTGACAGGCATGCTGATGAATATTCTAATGCATGTCATACATACTTCTCTTTTGATGCATCTGTTATTTACTTCCATTGTCACTGGTTAGAGCAATTTTGTATCATCTCTGGGACAAGACCCTCTTGGCTATTGAATCCCAGTTCTCCCCATATTCAGTGTGACTGCACTATGCCTATCTCCATCCTGTCCCCTCTATCCCCTATGCCTTCTTGAGGGTATTACAGATGTTCACCCTACCTCCAGAGCCTTAAGGCCGGATGCTGCGGTTCTAGAGTACATGGTTACCGACATGGGGTCTGAGTCATGTTGCAGGAATTCACATTTTTGTCGTTCCTTCCATGAGTGACCAACCCTCTTCTGTAAAGTAGGGAGATGCCAGAGATACAAGCGTACACAAGTAGGCTCTTCATGTTGTACCCAGTGAGTGATTATTTCTCAATGATACAGCTACTTAGTGCCCTTGTTAATCCTTTTTACCACTGTTAGTATTGTCAGTATATCTGCCTATGTAAATTATAGATACATTGTAGCATTAATATTTTTTTGACTCTCCAGAAAATTCTAATAATATTCTTTTAGCTTGTTGTGACACAAGACCAATAAGACCAAGAAGTGGTGCCAAGAACAATTAGAACAAAGCTAATGGCGAGGATTAAAATATACCAGAAGGAATATACACAGCAAAACCATTAGCCAGAGTGATAGGCAAGAACAACACACGTGTTTGCTGCCCACTCAGCTCTATCCTCCCAGTAACAAGGACCAACAGACACCTTATGTTTATCTAAATAGAATGGAAGAAACGAGTAAGTTATATGAGAGGAAAACTTATAAAAGACAGCTTAACTAGTAAATATCAGATTGGACTCTTCATAGCTACAGCATGCATAGATGGCCTAAATGTGACTATCACATCTGGAGTTAAACATGATAGCTACAGCATGCATAGACGGCCTAAATGTGACTATCAATCACATCTGGAGTTAAACATGATAGCATGCATAGACAGCCTAAATGTGACTATCACATCTGGAGTTAAACATGATAGCTACAGCATGCATAGATGGCCTAAATGTGACTATCAATCACATCTGGAGTTAAACATGATAGCATGCATAGATGGCCTAAATGTGACTATCACATCTGGAGTTAAACATGACAGCTACAGCATGCATAGACGGCCTAAATGTGACTATCATATCTGGAGTTAAACATGATAGCTACAGCATGCATAGATGGCCTAAATGTGACTATCATATCTGGAGTTAAACATGATAGCTACAGCAAGCATAGACGGCCTAAATGTGACTATCAATCACATCTGGAGTTAAACATGATTGCTGCAGTCATATTTTGAAAGCAGTTTTGCAGACTACAAAACTTTCCCCCACAACAGTGTCCCTGAGTGGGTGTGAGAGATTCTCTTCCACACAGCATGAAATATTTAACAGTAGAACCTCCAGAATAACTTTGCTGCCCTTAGACCACATCCCTACAGGGAAGGCTTCTGAAGCTTTGCTCCTTTCTGCTTTTCCTACTCCCTTCCCCATAGGTTAACTGATTCAACTATCAAGAAAGAAAGGTTGTTTTTAGTCTTAATTAGTGAACACTAATGAACATCCTAAGGGAAAGTCTTGAGGGACAGGCATCACAATGTCAGCAGTGGACACATAGCACTAAGGCAATTATAAAAATTTAGGGTTGTCTTTTTATAAGGGTGTGTGTGTGTGTGTGTGTGTGTGTGTGTGTGTGTGTGTAGATGCATGCAAATTAGAACAGGTACCTGCAAAATCCAGAGGTCTTGGGTCCCCTGGAGCTGGAGTGGTTGCTGAGAACTGAATTCTAATTGTCTACAGACATTTGTCCTCATGTTGTTGAG
This sequence comes from Bramus lutescens, assembly GCA_001685075.1. Classification (NCBI taxonomy): domain Eukaryota; kingdom Metazoa; phylum Chordata; class Mammalia; order Rodentia; family Cricetidae; genus Bramus; species Bramus lutescens. The sequence goes on from LOEQ01008764.1 coordinate 56,910, forward strand.
GCCTCTTTGCTGTTCCTTCCACCTCAAGACTCACAGAAAACACCAGAGCCCATTGTTTTCACACTTTTTTCTTGAGGCCTTTTCTTGATTGCTATTCACGGTGTGAATACGAAGGGTCTCCCACTAGCTTATATGCATGAGCATTTGGTCCCCAGGTGGTAACACTTTGGTAGAACTTTAGGAAGAAGTGCTTAACTGACAAAAGTAGATTGGTGCGGGAGAATTGTCTGTATTCTGTCTGTATTGCTTCCTAGCAAGGACCTTGAAATGCCGTAGGAGTTTTTGAGTGTCGTTTATGGACACACTGTTGCAGCTTGCTTGCTGGCAGGGACCTTGAAACGCCATAGAGTTGTGGCAATAAACATGGCTCCGGCCAGTACCT
>LOEQ01008764.1:57800-80657 GCA_001685075.1 Bramus lutescens
GGCAGGAAAACCAGACAGGAAGTAGAAATGATGCAATGAGAACAAGAGAATTCTTGGAAGGAGGAAGTTGATCCCTCCCACTCCTGCCCAGACCACCGAAGCAGCAGAATGTGACCTGCCACCTGAAAAAGGTGCCCAGCCATATGGTTAATATAAGCTACAAGAGCTAATAAGTAGCCTGACCCAATGGGCCAATTAGCTTTATAACATATAGCAATCTCTGTGTGATTTTCCTTGGGGCTTTCCGACTGTGGGGTAACCAGGTGGGACAGAAACCCACAAACAAGCCAGCCCTTCATGTTACATACCATGTTGTAGAGTCAGAATGTTCTGCAAAAGAGATATTTTGAGTGCATGCTTCACTTAGGATGCATTGGTTTATGGAGACATGTGCCATCATAAAGTGAGGGGCACTTGCTCTATATTTATCTGGTCCTCTCCTTGCTTGGGAACCCAAAGGAGTTCCCTGTTGTTGCTTGTTTTCAAGATCAAAGCCTCTGCCTAGCTATTGAGGTCTTTGTGACCTTGGAGCCCTGTGAAAACCCCGCCAGGTGAGTCTGAACTGCATGGCCACATTGGGGATTCACTTCCTGTTGTCTTGCTTGACTCCTACAAGGACAATTGTTTCCTCATAGCTGCTTCAAAGCCTTTTCTTACCAACCAGGACAGGAGGAGCCTTGGCTGTGCAGCCTCTGTGTTTATCCCCCCACAGTGAAACAGCTTGCACATAAAATCCCCTCACCACAGTGGGCACTTGGAAGGCCTGCTGGCAATGAGCTTAGACACAGTGCGGAGCTTTAGTTCTTTGTTTGGGAGAAAGGGGTCAGAGGGCTCAGACTCTTAAGAGCAGTTTTTGTTCATAGTACAGCCATGGTTTTAAGCTAACAGCCACAAATTGCCACCTACACACAGGAGGGAAAAAAAGATTCCTGTCTGGGGGAAAAAGCACCAGCACTTTCAAAGCTGCCCAGTTAGAATCCAGGCCAGTGGCGTTTTGTAAATAAAGAGAAGCAACAGAGGCCCAGAAAGCACCCCCACTTTCTCCCCCACCCCCAAATCCTCTACCATCATTGGCATCTGCTGAGCCAGCATTACCCCCAACAAAAACATTTTTCTTCTTGTACTATTTGAGAATTCACAGACGCATATGCATACAATGTATTTTGATTAAGCCCTGTCATTCCCTCCTCTCCATTCCTCCCCTTGCCACCCCCATTGCCCTCTAGCTGCATTCCTCTTTTTAAACCCACTGAGTTCACCTGGCACTGCCTTTGTGTGCCTGGGTCTAAGCCCAGCTCCTGGAGCATGGCTAACCCCTCAGGGTCAAGTCCCTGAAGAAAACTGACCCTGCCTCCCCCAGCAGCCATCAGTTCCCCACAGCTTCACGAACCCTTCCGTCCATGTTAGGATTTGGACTGGCTCGATCTTGTACGGGTCCTATGTGTGCAGTCACAGCTGCCTTGAGTTCATGTGCACCATGGCCTGTTACGTCCAGTACGGACTGTTTGGGTACAGGTGCCCGCCTGGCTCTTACAATCTTCCTACCTCCTCTTCCATGATGAAAATTGGATAAACAGCATCAAAAGCAAGGTCGTCAGTGTCACCATATCAAGTTGGCTTTGTGCTTTTGTTCAGTAGGCCTAGGGAGTGGGCAGGACAGGATATTGTAGACAGAAGCCTAGAAGGGCAGAGCAGCTGACCCAACAGGCCACATTAGCTTTTCCCAATAGCTCCTTACAAGGTGGCCCCACCGAAGCACGGGCCACCTTGTCAGGTAGAATGGATGCATTTGGGCTGCCTAAGACCTCAGTGACGCTGATGGTGCTGGGACAGAGTCCACTGCTCCTTCAACAGATGGCAGAACCCAGGACAGCTTGTGGGCCGACAGACTCCTTGCTGTTTCTCTGGGTAACAACTGTTCTGTGTGGGTTCCAGAAACAAGGTGCTGCCAGCCCTCACCACCCCAGGGGAGCCCCGTAGTTCCCTCTTTGAAAACAAAGGACACTGCCAATTCATTAGGTCAGAGCTCTGTAGCAGCTCCTTTCCATGAGAACATAAAGTTGTTACTCCTTAAATAACTATTTTAAGATGCACAAATGTGCCATTCACACTAAAAAGGAACCTATGTTTATTAAATAGACGTGACAAAGAAGATAAGCAAAAGTTCACGTGATCCCTCCATCAGCCATTAGTGCTGTTCCGCTCAGGACCTGGGACCACTGCTGACATTTCAAGAGATTTCCCTGGTCTTCCTCCACAGCGGGGATGGCGATGGGATTTCCTCTCTCGAATCTTGTGCTCCTGCCATTCTGACCCTGTCTGTCCCTTCCATTGTCTGCTATGGGATTCTGTGTTCTTATTGGCAAACGGCTAATGTCAGTGAATGACAGGTCCCAGAGCTCCACCACCTCTGAAAAGACCTGTCAGCTGCTGAACGTTGGTTCCTCTGTGGGGTCTCAGCAAACCCGCAAACGCCGGTTTCAAGGATGGAAGGGCTGAGGTGTGTGTTTGAGGAACAGCCGAAAGGCTGCAGGACATCTCATGCCCAGTCCTAGGAGTTTTAACGAGGGCATGGGCAGTCTTTATACTTACACCACACACTTGCCTATTTCTGTGCTCGTAGGAAAAGTCTTCTTGTGTGTGGGGGCGGGGGATGGGAGAGTTATCTTTGCCCTTCTATTTTCTGTGCTGGTCACCTTGAATTGCCTGACTTTCTGATTTATAAAATGAGCATAAGGGTGCATCTCTATCTCAGCCTGTTTGTGCTGATGCAGCAGAATACCTCAGGCCGGGTGACATAGAAAGACTGGAAGTTTATTGCTCGCAGTTCTTGAAGCTGGAAGTCAGCACGGATAAAGCCATAAGTATGGGTGTCTTTTGAGGACTGCTTTCTGCTTCTGAGATGGTGTCCTGGTTCTGTGTCCTTGCACAAGAAGACAGGAAGGCAAAAAAGCCAGCCTAAATCTCCCTGAAGCTCCCTAGATGAGGGCTTAAATCCCTCTTGACATTCTAACTATATTGCATTGGGGGTTAGTTTAGGGATGCACCTTTAAACCCCAACATGCCTTAATTCTGGAAGTCTTACGGTGAGGATGGGGACTGGCTTTCCTCACTATCTCATATTTATCACACACAGCCTCAAAATGCTGGTCACTTGTTGCTAAGATCAACTCTCCATGTTTTGCTTTGATTTCTCTAGAGTCTATGGGTCACTGAATTATAGGCAACCCCATGTCTCCCTTTAAATAGAAAAAAGAAACAGGTGTGAGCACACGACCGTTAGAATAGTGGTGAAGGGGAAGGCCCTGAGGGAAAACCTAAGGGGACTTAAAGAAATGTATAAGTTGAGTCTATAGAAGAGTTTTGTAATATGAAGTTCATTTAGCCTGTGTCCCAATCTCCTGTCACAGAGCTCCCAACATGCCCTGGGATCCAGAGTGACCCAGGTGAAAGTTTGAGTTCACAGCCAGCTCCTCGCTGACTCTGGGATTTACGCTGATACGGTGATGTAAGTGGCGTCCCTGAAGAGCCTCATGGAGCAGTGGCCAGAAAGACAAGGGACTGGAGGACTAAAGGCTAAGGACTTCCAGCAACACCCAGTGACATCTGGGAAGTGAGGAGATACAGGTCTGTAGAAACCAGAGTGAGTGTGAGCTCATTAGTCGTGGAGAGGGCTGGGAGTGCGCTGCATTCAGAGGAGGCCAGACCTCTGCTGTAGTCCAAGGACCTCACAATCTAGGGCTTTAGCATCTTTCATTATGGTTTTTGAGAATATTGTCAATAGGCGCATTTATTTCTCTGAGTTCGGCGAGCCATCTGGGCAAAATTGTCAAACTCAAGAAGCGTTCATGGGAACTCTGGCTTGCCAAGAGTCCATCAGAAATGTATGGTGGCCGCTATCTGTGGCTGACTGGATTCCCTCAACCTGTGGGGCCTGGCACAGTCTATAGGTAGACAGAATCAGACGGGAAGAGGCTTGTTGTTTACCATGCTGGTGTCCACGTCCACTCAAAAGTGTTTGGTTGAAAACATAGAATTGCTCTCTGTGTGAATGCTGAGAAGATGGTCTTTCCTTTCCTGAGAGCAGGTGCAGGGTTTCCGAGTATCCATCATGTACACTGTTAGCTGTGCAAGGCCTGTCAAGAGGTACATAGAGCCCTTCCTTGTTATTTCTTATGAAAGACTTTGTTTGGATCCATATGGAAGTGGATATAATAAAGAAAAAAATCTAAAATTATAATTATTGGAAAGTAGAGTATTGGTCAATGTTAATTGTCTGTTTAAGAGAATATAGAATCACCCAGGGAGACAGGCTCTGGGCATGCCTGGAAGTTTAGCTTGACTCCCGTACCTGATAAAGAGAGACTCAACTTAATTTTGATTGGACCAGTTTCCTAGGCAAGGGTTGCCAGACGAGACAATGGAGAAAGCAAACTGAGTGCCAGCACGCACGCGCCCATTTCTGTCTTCTGACTGTGCATGCAGCGTGACCAACCTCAAGCCCCTGCGGCCCTGACTTCTTCCCTGTGATCTACGACCCCTCTTTCCTTCATTTGCTTCTCGGGTGTTCTGTCACAGCGACAAGGAAAAACAAGACTGGGGCGGTGGGAAGAGACTCCTAAGAGAACCATGAGCTAGCCCCAGCTGCTGGAAAAATCCAGTCCAGACAGATACATTTCAGAAATGTCAACACCAGGGGCAATGCTGTTGTAACATTCCTTGGTTATCCAGACCCAAGTTATAAGAGGAGTCCTTACAGATGACACAGGATCAGTATAGCAGCACCCAAATCACACTTCCTGCCTCAGCTGGCCCAGCTTAGAGCATTGTTTCCATTGGGAAAAGCTGCTGGCTAATCATTTGTCAGTCATTAGAAGTGTCCGTTCATTACTGCTGGTCCTATAGAACCCAGTTCCCATACCTGATTGCCTTGCTTCCAACATCTGGCCTGTCACTTCCTCTCACAACTTTGTCTTCTAAATTGCTCCTTTGTCTTAATCTAAGTGTGCTCATGACTGCCTGAACCTGAGACAAAAATGCTTTTTGTCACAGCTAATTCCTGTCCTTTGTGTGTGTGAACTCTCAGTACCGCCCTTCACGTCGTCCAGATGTTGCCATCTCTGTACATCTGGGCAGACACCAGTGTTCTGGATAGCACTGTGGCTCGTCATGGCTGTCTACACATGAGTCCACTCACAAAGCTAACTGCAATCAGTATTCTCCAGAAAGTGGTACTACTTACAAGAGAGCCTTTTCCTCGGAGTAACTTTTCTAATGTGTTTACAAAATTGATTACTTTCTGTGTTACTTTCACCCAAAGGAATTTAAAATACCATGATCATTTGGATAATTTTTGTTTTAAGAATGATTATTACTCATCCTTAAACTTTATCTTAACATATTCGTTATTAAATGTTTGAAGATTGATACATAGAGCATGAAGTTCTTTTAGAAGAAGGTTTGAGTTTTGATGAAGAAAGCCAATAAAATCATAAATTAAAAGAAATGAAAAGTTGATTTTTGGCTTCTTCAGTTAGGAATTTTGTGGACATTGCTCTGTCTAGATGATTGAATATTCTTGCTATTGGGCTCTGTGTATACAGGTGTGTACGTGCTCATGTGAGTGTGTAGGTGTATTTGCATGTGTGTGCACATGTGTGCATGCATGTGTGTGCATACATGTGGAAGTCAGAGGTCAACCCTGGGTGTCAGTCCTCAGGAGCAGAACACCTTGAATTTTGAGGCAGGATCTCCCAGTGAGACCTGTGGCTCAGGCATTAGGCTGGGCTAGCTATCCAGTGAGTCCCAGGGATCTGCCTGTCTTCAACTCTGCAGATCATAGTCAGGTCCTGATGCTGTGTAGTAACCATTTTACTGGCTTGAAATATCTCCTAGCCTGGATCTCATTATTTAATATTGAGTGCATACCAAAATATAGCATTTATAGACTTAAAGCAAAAGTAGTCATTTTACCATCAACCTTAATTTCACACAGCACCTCTAATGTTCAGCCCTGATACAGCCCGGAGTTGACTACATCTTCAGTCTTCTGAGGAAGGACCATGGAATAGTGATATGTGCCTTTTTCTATGAAAAAAAAAAGAGCAAGGGCCTCCATGTCCAATTTTAAAATCTCTTGACTCTGATAACTTCCTTTTAGTGTAGAAATAAAATCATGCCAACAGAACCCAAATATAAATTATTTTCATTTAAGATAATCAAGATTGTATTTCCAGTTAAGTCAGAAACTTCTCATTATTCTCATTATACCTATAGTAGGTAGACAGCAAGATAATACCTTTCCCAAGAGTTTTCGTATCCTAAATAAAGCACAATTCACTCCGGTAAGGTTTTATAAGTTCTTCATATCTGTTTCAAACTTCAAAACGGTGATACCCAATTATGTGTCCACTTGTCACATTTAGCTATTTAAATCCAAATCTTAACAAAATACAATTTACAATCCACACTTCCGGTGCTCAGGAGCACATACGGCCAGTGGTCACTGTGCTGGGCAGCACAGACGTGCAGCCTCTCCATCATCATCAGAAGTTCTTTGGGAATGTGTCTTAGTCTTTGTTCTGTTGCTATAGCAAGAGACTGGGATGTTCTTAATGATCAGAAATCTATATGACTCGCATCTTTGAAGACTTGGAAATCCCACAGCATGGTAGCAGTACCTGGCAGGAGCCTTCTTGCTACACCCACCCATGTGGGGCAAAAGTGTCTGTGCACATATGTGCAAAGGAGTTGGGGAGAGTTAGGGAGTGAGGAAAGGGAAGGGACCAGACTTATCCTTTTATTAGGATGCCATTCCTACACCAACCAGCCCTCTGAGTTAATAATGGAATAGATCTGTTTCTGAAGGTCGAGCCGCCATGACTGAGCCACCTCTCAAGATCCCTCTGCGCTTCTCCACATGGTCACATTGAGGGTTAATTTGCAACACATGAACTTGGGCGTCATAACCAAACCAGAGCTGCGAGGACTCCTTGTCTTGTTAGCTTTCTGGTTGACAGAGACTGGGTTTCAGCTGCCTGCTGCTTCTGGCCTTCCCCCAGGACAGCATCATTTAGAGGCATGTGGGCTCTAGAGGATGAATCCACCATAGTCCTTGAGTCAATCCATTGCTCAGGGTCATTTTTTTCTTTTTGTAGTAAGATTGATATCTGCCTCTCAGGGATGTGGTAATAATTAGATGAAATAATCCATGTCACAAACTCTGAAATTGTCAACTGTTTTCTGTAACTTCTCTCAGAAATATTCAGCAGGCAGCTGAAACCCAGTCTCTGTCAACTAGAAAGCTATTGCCCTGTTGTTGTGTTCTTTTGTTAAAATAGAATAACCCATCAAATACAATTTATGCTACCCGTGTACTGCAGGCTGTGGGGTCAGTAATACCCTTAAATAAAGTTGACTCCCTCCAGAAGCCATCAGTTATCCTTAGCACCTGAGGTAGCAGTGGGCCCTCATGAACCTCTTCCTAGTCCATACTGGAGTGTTAACTGGCTTGATCTTATAAAGGTCTTGTGTAGGCAGCCCCAGCTACTGTGAGGTCACGTTGCACAGGTCCTACTGTGTCTAGAAGACAGATTTACAGAACCAAGCATGTGTTTCCTCCTGGGAAACAGGCCTTAAATCCAATCAAGAAGCAGTTGCCCCTCAATAGCCATGCTACTATTGCACCCACGGACCTTTCTTGCCAGGCTGGTCATTATTGCCAGTTACAGGGCTCACAATGGGTAAGACTGTTGATGCCCCCTTCCTAATATTCCAGATTTATGAAGGTTGACAGCAAGGAGAGAGCTGTTTTGTCACTCTCCACCTGAGTCATCCATGTTCTGGGACCAGCGCACATAGCAATGGGCTTTTTAGTTGGCAACCTATGGCTTCTGGGATTATCATGCCCTCTGTGTCGGGTAACTCAAACTGTTTCATATGAATCTGTGTCGTAAAATTGCAATAAGCTATATTATAAAATAATAGGCTTCCATGGACTTTTCTAAACATCCTCAGGTTAGTTTTCCCTCCCCCAATATCCTCCTCTCTCCTACCCTTGTAGTGATATTTCGTTTGTATTTTAATAAGTAAAGCTTGCCTGAAGTTTAGAGAGTAAAACAGCTGTACTGATCAGCCTTACAGACCAGGCAGTGGTGGCACACACCTTTAATTCCAGTAGCCACACTAGTTTTCATAGAAACTAGTGGTAGTGGTGCACACCTTTAATCCCAGTCCCAGAGAGCATTATAAAACGGGAGGAGTCAGCTCTCACACAGTCTCATTCTGAGACTCCTGGAGGCGGGATTGCCATTTTGGACTGAGGTAGAGGTAAGAGCCAGTGGCTGGCTGATTTGCTTTTCTGACCTTCAGGTTGAACCCCAGTTTCTGTCTCTGGGGTTTTATTAGTCATGCTGCATACCCTTCTACCCTGATCCCACGTAAACCCCCTTCTCATTGCCCCCCTTTCCCCCTTCATATTACCCATGTTCTGCTATCCGGCTCCCTTAAGCTCTTTCTTCTCCCTCCCCACCAGTGGTCCTTTTCTGTTCTCGTGGATTCTACAGGGACGGCAAATTAAGCAAACAAATCTAAAAATTTGATGCAAAGGTCCACATATGAATTAGAGCATATGACATTTGTCTTTCTGCTCTGGGTCACCTCCCTTGGTATAGTATTTACCAGTTCCCCTATTTACCCAAACATTTCATAATTCCATTTTACGTTACAGCTGAATAAGATCCCATTCTGTACAGGTAGCACATTTTCACTATCCACTCCTCAGCTGATGGACACCTAGGTGTTTCCATGTCTGAAGCACTGTACAGAAAGCAGCCATGAACACGGATGAGCACGTACAATAGGAGACCAAGTCCTTTGAGCGCACGCTCGGTTGTATAATTGAGTCATACGGCAAATCGGAAGCCGACAAAGCCTTTGATTCTCTGTGTGTTTGAGTCCACTGAAGAAGAGCCCTGGCTCTGCTAATGCAAAATGCAGATCTTGATGGAAGCAGAGGCCAAAGTCTGACCCTGTCTCCCATGGCTCATAATTGCATCGTTGACTTTGAGACCCTAATCTCAAGAGAAGAAAGAAATTAAAATCTGAAACTAGCTATAAATAGAGTTGAAGCATAACACATATAAACTATCTCCTTTCACTAATATTTCAATGAAACTAAGAACAGTGAATTTTTATGCTAATTAAATTACTGCTGTTCAAAGTGTGACATTTTGGAACACCTGTTTAGTGTATTTGTTATGTTGAAAATGTAAAAATAACACTGATGCTGAGCGTTTCCGAGCCATCCATATGCCTGAGTGTCCATATGGTATTATAAATTTTCAGAAGCATTCTATTCCTATTGAAGAAAGAATTCTTTCATTAACTCCCAAGGGACCACTTGCTCCAGGAATCACTGTCATTTTGCCTTGCCACACTGATGGTCCCTTAATGCATGATTATGATGGACTCAATTTATCCTAGCTGCAATGGCTCACTCAGAATTCATCTCTGTCTCTCTTTTATGGCCACGTGGATTTATTAAGCTCAATCACCTCCAATTTTATTGCTGAGATTAAAAGAGATGAATGACCAGTAGCCACTTGGCCAAGGGTTATTTCTTAAGTCTCTGATACTATATTCTACTGGAACTTTAGCATACTGTTGAAAGTCAATAGTTTTTAGACCTGAAGTAGCTACCTCACTCTCTAACTACCAAACACATGCCAGTCATGAGGGTCCATGCAGATGTGAAAGGTTCCTAAGATACACGTGATGGCCTTGAGTTGTATAATGAAGCTTCCTATAATTTTAAATTGCTTTCTATGAAGGCATAATTTCCTCATCTTTCCTAATTATTGTAAAATAACATTTAAAGACTCCTTCAGGCTCTTTTACCATTTCCTTGAAATGTAATAATAGAATAAGAATATCACCTGAGTTAATGGATGGGTTAGAATACTGCTATTCTCTCCTTGTGCTCCCCCGTGTCTCCCTCCCTCTTTTTCCTCTCCTGTTTATGTGTGTATGTGACACACATATGTATGGGGATATGCATGTGAAATGCTGGTGCATGAATGTGTGTATACATGTAGAGGAGACTAGAAGCCAATCACATGCCTCAGGTGCCATCTACCTTATTGCTATTATTTTACAATGTCTTTCTTGGCCAGGAGCCCACAAATTAGGCAAGGCTAGCTGGCCTGTGAGTCTTGAAGATGTCCATTTCTCTGCCTCCCCAGCACAGGAACTAAGAGTGTGTGCTGCCATGCTGGCTTCTTATGTGGCATTTGGAGGCTGAGCTCGGGCCCTCATGCTTCTGTGACATGCACTTTGCTGACTGCCCCATCTGCCCAGCCCTTCTCCCGAGCCCCTCACACTTGTCAGCCATGTCTTCACTGCAGATGGCAGAGCAAGTTTCAGTGAGCAAAGCTCCACAGGTGCCCGAGGGCATCTGGAGAGGACATGGAGGTGGGCTACAGGAGCACGTGGTTGCCTTCCGAGTGGGTGGACACATGAACCATGCAGGGAAGACAGCGACAGTCTTCCTCAAAGAGTAGATGCCAAGCTAAGTCATCTATAGAGCAAGACCCTGCATGGGCAGGCTAGGGAGGCCAGAAGGGACCCAGTGGGGAGATTAGAACAAGCTAAAGTTCAGACAAGGAGACTATGAGAAAGAAGCTGTGCTCAGAGAGAGTTGCTGAGATGGGGGAAGAGTCAAGCCAGGTCAGCAGGTCATGAGACACTGTAGGTCATGAGACACAGCAGGTCATGAGACACAGCAGGTCATGAGGCCAGCAGGTCATGAGCCCCAGCCACAGGAGTTTAAAGTCTACAACTGCCCTTGAGAAAGCTTCAGAGGGTGTTAAGTCGGGGCTAGGCTTCCTCTACTGACCAGACGGTGTGACAGGAAGGCTATGTGGATAAAGAAGGGCCCGGGGTATGCAGGTACTGCACAGTTGATCCTTGTTTCCCAGGGACCTGTCCCATTAACACAGTGTCCTGTCCAATGAGACCACCCTAAGCCAGGACACTGGTAGAATTCAGCAATAGAAGTCGGGGTCTCACAGCATTTGAATTCAAGAGTGTCACTGTTGAGATACTGAGACTGGGAATGACACTGGCATGGAGGGCAACTGGTGGACTCTTCAGAGACAGTCAGTCCCTCAGATGACTGTGTGAAAACCATTGCATCACCTCACAACTGAGTAATGCTTCAAGAATGGGCGTTTGCAATGGGTAGGGCTTCCATGAAGCAAAAATGTGAGGCAGAAGGAGCAGAAAGACTCCTCAGTTCATCAGTCAAGGGAGTCCACGTGACCTAGTTTATAGGTAGAGATGGGACTCCTGTCAGCAAAGCTTCAGTATGCACTGTTTCTGTCCAGGAAAGGGTGAGAGGAGCACACAAGGACACATTGTCCAGCGAAGGGCTGCTGGCGGCAATGGCATGGATGGATCCTTGCATTATCAATATGAAGCTGATAGTGGGGATGGGAGTTTGGCAGGCACAGACCCCACCATGGTAACCGTAGAAACAAAGAGAGTAGGTTGGGAAAAGAAACAAGACTCACCGCATCCCATTCTGTAGAGTCCCTTCCCTCTGTCCCTTTAGCTTACTAAGGTGACAAGAGTTGAGGACAAGTGCCTCACTGGGGATTTTGCTTCCTTTCACTGTGGCCCACGAAGGGTGTGTTTTTATTACAGCTTTGTAAATGGGAAAACTGAAGAGAGAGAAGTATTTTATAATAAGTACCTACACTTATTATCAGAAATATTGAGTGTTTATCTCTTCCACCGTTTGCTAAAACCTTTTGAGGCAGATATGAGACCAGTGTTGAGAGTACACGAGGTTGCTGAGGCAAGAGAGTGACAACCCATGACTGGAGAGTTGGCTCTTCTTCCCAGGGTGCAGTGTCAAAACAACGAGCCTTACTCGGGGGAAGGTGAACCCATTCGATGGTTGTTTACTGGGTACGCAGTGCTTTCAGGGTCCTATGCAAAACTGAGGTGTCTATCCTTGAGCATGTTATCCTCTAGCAGGAAGAGACTGATGGTCAATATACAAATGGGGACAAGAGAGTTTCAGAGCTCCAGGGCAAAGCGGGCGGCAGGGGGATGAAGGCTGGGATGCTAAGGATGCTGGTTGGAAAGGAATTACAATGTGAAGTCAGGTTCCCTGGAAAGTTGGCAAAAGAGGGATTGATAGGTGTGGGGAAGCAGCTCTACTCCATCTACTTTGGATTTTTTCTGTGTGGGGACCCTTGGGACTCTTGCTACTCTGAATCCCACCAACACATATTGTCAGGACATTTCTGGTTCACATCAGTGTGTATTGGTTTCTCACTCTGACTGTAACTTGCAGTTCATTAAAGGCCTTGTTTTTTGTCTACCACCACCTACATGTCTCCTTTGGTGAACATCTATTCTTTTGTTCACTCCTACTAGAGGTTTTTGTTTGTTTCTTTACTGTGGCATATTCAAAATTATTGCATTTTTGGTATAGAAGTCCCTTGTTATATATACAATATGTGAACATTTTCTTCTGGTCTATAGTTTTGTTTTGTCTTCCATCTTGAATGATATATTTCATATAGCAAATTTATGCATTAAATGGAACCAAGTTTATTGAGCTTCTTCTTTTTCACTCATTGCTTCAGTACAGGTCTATGACTCTGCCAACTCCCAGTTCACTAAAAAGTTTCCCATGTTTTCTCTTAAAGGTTCTGTAATTTTACACTGAGTTCTTACATTTATATTTTTATTATGGTAAAAAATACAGCGTATAAGTTACCACTTTGACCTTTGAAAGTATGTTTCTTAGCAACATTAGGAGCATGTACACTGTTGGCAGAAGTCACCTCCATCCATCCATCCATCCATCCATCCGACATGACCATCCATCCACCTTGAGAACTTTCTTCACCTTCCCAAACTGGAGCATCACACCTTCAACTGCGCTGTCCTCTCCTTCCCTTCCTCCCACACTGCTACCCACAACTACTCAGCTCTCTGTCCCTAAGAATTGGGCTTCAGTGGGTATTTCATATGCATGGAAGCATACAGCGTCTGTCTTTTGTAACAGGCTTATTTCACTGAGCATGATTTGTAGTAGGCATCAAAATTATGTCCCTTTTCCAAGCTTGAACAGCCTTCCATTGTCTGTCTAAAACCATTGTTTTCTCCACTCATCCATCCATCAATGGATGCTTGGCTTGTTGCTTCTACCACTACATTTGTTTCCGTTTGGTTTTATTCTGTTTCTGTTTTCTTTTTTATTTTATCTGTAAAGGGTGTTTTGACTGCATGTTTGAGCACCCTCTGCATACAGTGTCCACCAAGCCTAGAAGGGGCATCAGATTCCCTGGGACTGTAGTTACAGCCAGTTGTGAGGCCCTGGTTGTGAGCAGTCAACCAGCTCCCAAATCATGACACACAGAGACTTATTATTAATTATGACTGCTTGGCCTTAGCTTATGCTTGTTCCACTAGCGCTTATAACTTAAATTAGCCTTGGAACTACATTTTGATCTACATTTTGCCTTGGGACTGTTTCCCTTTCTTTCATTCTGTATGTCTTACTACATACAGAGCCAGACTGGCTGGCCCTGGACGTCTCCCTCTCTTTCCGCCCTATTCTCTCCTCTCTCTTTCTCTTCTCTTGAGCCTAGATTCCTCTACTACTTATTCTCTCTGCTCCTCAGCCCCACCTATTCCTCTCTTTCCTACCTATTCAGCTTTTTATTAGACCCATCAGGTGTCTTAGGCAGTGACACATCCCACATAATTAAACAAATAGAGCATAAACAAATGTAACATATCTTTGTCTAGTTAAAGTAATATTCCACAACATAAACAAATGTGACACATCTCTACATAATTAACCTAATATTCCTCAACACATCTAGGTCCTCTGGTCTCTTAATTGCTGAGCCATTTCTCCAGCCTGCCTCCACCCCACCCCTGTACCTCACCACATTGGCTTTCGTAGCTCTAATAATATATCTTCTGTCTTCTAAGTCTGCCTTTCCTATTTCCTTGTGTGCTTAACAGAAAAATATTTATACTTCTTTTTATAAGATACCATGGAAAAGTGAAGTATATGTTCATTTTAAAATATTTTACTATAGGTAATTAGGTTATTTTGAAAAACACTAAAAGCCAGAGTTATTCTTAATTAACTGCTAGAGTCTGTCACAATAAAGCAAGCACAGAGTGGTGATGTCGTTGATCTAGCACTTTCCATGGTTGTCCCTAAGTATAAGCAGCTTATCAAAATATGGTTCCCACCAGCAGCCACGGCAGGGAGTTAGGGACTGCTGGCTCTTCAGAGCTGCACGGGTTCTCGGGAACATACTCGGTGTGCAAAGAAAGACAGTTTTAAAGTGGAATAAGCATACCAACTTGAAGTGTGTCTGGAAACATTGATTTCTAAGCTTATCTGAAATGCACAGGAAGCAGTCACGGAGCATCCTAGACACCCAACATCCTGGATAAATACCCGCATCTGAGATGCCCACCTGGGATGCAACAAGCTGTGTGCTGTGCATTCAAACCACATCGATTAGTGCAAGTCAGTGCCTATGCCTAAAATTGTAGTCAATTATCAAGAATTGATTATGGTAATGAAAGAACCTGATTCGTTTCTTTGTAATTTTGTAATAATTTCCAAAGAAACGGTGGACAGCAACAGGGACAGTCTCAAATGCTAAACATCCAGCTGCGGCTGAGGAATAATAAACCACAAAACTTTTCTTACTTTTCCTATTTTCATATTCCAAGAAGCTCAAAGGGAACAAACGTGACAATAGGATGGTGCATACCCATTGTCCCAAATAAGAGCGGGGTAGAATAAGAAGCTGCCTCAGCTTGAGACTGAGCCTGCTTCTGCTTTGCCAAAGGTGGGGCTCTCTGCCATGTAGTCGCAGGACTGTGGAGTATCAGTATCGCAGTATCAGCTGTGACATTTCTCTCCTGTGATTACCTCAATCCCTGTCACCTCTCCTGACCTTTAGAGATCAGCACATACATTCATTCATAAGAATGATGGATTATAAGCAATATATCTCCCACGTCCTTTTTTCCCCAAATCTATAAAAGAAAGTGGTTTTATTTTATTTTATCTTAGACGTGCTGTATCTATAAAATGCCAGGCAGGCAACTACTAAATTCTGACTGTGTAACCAGCCTCCATAGCTTGCAATGTTGCTTCGTTAAAATTGCTTTGGGGAATCCAAATTAGATCAGATCTGCACTCTGTCTTTGCTTGGCTGAGATGTACTAACCCCAACTTTGAGAAAACTACGTGGGAGATTGCCATTTTAATCTCATCATTTCTTTATCTTAAAGCACTGTGGGGGAGAATTTCTCACAACAGGGTCCTCCCGCAGTAAGAGACTGCTCTTGATACAAATGTAGACTCAATAAGAAAGCCGGTTACATATTTCAAATTTTATATATTATGCTCACAGGCAGTAACCAAATGTTCTGTTTGGTTTTAGTAGGGAATATAGCTTTCAATTTTCTCCAGGATATGCAGAAATTGTACACTTTAACAGCCAATACCATTTCCTCCTTCATGTGTGGGGTCCCCAACCTGATCTCAATTGCAGACAGCGCTCTCCACCAGACCATCCTGACAGGGAAGCCGGCTGACTGAACTAAGTGGCTCTAGCAGGAAGAATGGGTAGAGCAGGAGAGGCCACATATCAGAGTCATGTAAGCCATTTTTTCCTATTTTACATACTTCATTTTCAAAACTTGCAGGTAAATAATTAATCGGACCCAAAGTCTCAACTACACAACTCAATGAACTTCTGTGTGATTAGCCCAGAAGTTTGGAGTGAAAAACAGAAGCCGTGGGAGTTTCACCTTAGATTTTACACTTTCGCTATCAACTGCATTTCAGGCACTTATCTACGACGAAAACAAACACACATACACATGCATGACAGATTCAGAGCTAGAAAAATGATTTATAACCTCTTTCATAACTCCCGCCCACTGCCTGCATTCAGCCCTCCCTCCCCCATTTTTAGCCTTGCTCATTCTCTTTCCTCAGCAGGTTACATTTGTGAATTTAGATGTATATACGCAACAGTAATAATCAAAGGATAAGAAGACATGAATTGGAGGAGTGGGAAACACTGGGGAAGTGGTAGAGAGGAGAGGAGGGGTGAATTATTTAAACCCAGTACTCATATATGAACATCTCAAAAAATAAATTAAATAATGAAAAATAAAAACCACCACTATTTTTTAGTGTACGCTATTTTGTATTTCTAACAAAATAGCAGGTAGTGGGGGGGGCACAGGATGCATGGGAGACTTTGCAGTGTAAATGTGCAAAGGGAAGATTTCTGGAAATAGGGGATTTCTAATAGAACAGCCAAAGGTGGAAAAGAGGAAGAAGAGTTAGTGCAGCTGTGGAGGGCAGAGAGCTGAGCCTCGTGCTGTGGTGAGGAGATGGGAAAGTTGTTAAGGACCACAGGGAGCAGGGGTCTCAGTAGATAAAGCCTGCAATAATTCGAGTGTTGGTAATGGCTGCATGGGTGGAAGCCTTAGGAAGAGAAAGCAGGCCTCGAAGATTAGAAAAACCCAGCCACATCCAGCTCAGACTCAGCAGCACAGTGGCTGGTAAGAGCTTTCCAATTGATGTGAGCCTGTGGATAACGCTGGAGGGAAAATGGAAGCATTACATAATTTTGAAGCTTTTACTGCTGTCTTGCACATCTTGGATGTGTCCACCCAGCTTTCTTAGTTTCTGCATGTGTGTGTACCAGAGAAACCACTATAGCCGTCTCAACGAGGGGAAAGAACTTCTCCATCATGGCCCGTCTCCTGGGCCCTTATGCAGTCTCTCCCCTGTGCTTCCTGCTTCCCCTAACCCACAGGCAACCATTTATAGACTTTGTAGCTCGCTTTGCGACCCCTGAACCTTTATATACATGGAAGGATACAGTGTGTGCTTTTATTTTGTCTGTCTTCCCACAGTCAGCATAATGACATTAAGATATATGTTATTGAGATTCACTGGAGGTCATCCCATGTGACAAGTATCTATAGGAGAGCTGGTTCATTTATACTCAGTCTGTTGTACAGGTACCTCAGTGTTGGCCTTTGTTATCAGACTGGTGACCTACTAGTGGCCATTTGAGCCATTTCTAGTTAGGGGCTATTAAAAGTATAACTGCTATAATTTTTCGTGTATAATTCTGTGTAAATATAAACATTACTGGGTAAATACTTAGGAATAGAATAGCTGGATCATGTGATAAATACTGATGTGGGATTTCCCTCTGTAGCTGTGAATACCATTAATGAATAAAGAAACTGCTTTGGACCTATAGCAGGGCAGAATTCAGGTAGGCTGGCAAAACTAAAGTGAATGCTGGGAGAAAGGAGGTAGAGTCAGGGAGAAGCCATGTAGCCCCACTGGAGCCAGACAGAACTTTCCCGGATAAGCCACAGCCACATGGTGATACATGGATTAATAGAAATGGGTTAAATTAATATGTAAGAGTTAGCCAATAAGAAACTAGAGCTAAGGGGCCAAGCAGTGATTTAAATAATATAGATTCTGTGTGATTATTTCGGGGCTAAGCAGCCGGGAACTAACTAGTGGCCTCCTCTTTCCCACGGTGGCTGCGCCATTTACATTCCCATCAGCAGAAAGAGTTCCAGTCCTTTCACACAGCACCGAGGATGGCGCATGCTTTCTGTTGAAACAGGGTGGTTCTGGGCGTGCTGCAGTAAATCCTGCATGTTTAGCTCGTACTTTCTTAGTACCAGTGATGTGAGCATCTTTGCACGTGCTTGCTTTGCCATCCTCAGATCTCTGGAGAAGTCTTTGCTCCCATCCCTTTCCAACTCTTAGTTAAGTGGATTCATTAGTGGGTTCTGGGAATTATTTCCATATTGTAGTTTCCTGCCCTTTATCAGATACATGAAAATATTTTCTGCCGGCATGCGGGCTGTTGCCTTAGTCTTCCAACAGTGTCTTTCAAAGAGCAGATGTTTTAATTTTAATGAAAGCTGGTTTATCAGTTTGTTCTTTTATGGGTTATGCTTTTCACTTCTGATTTCTGTTGGAAGTTTTACAGATTAGAGTTTTATATTTCGGTCTATTATCCCCTTTGGCCTAATTGGTTTGAATCAAAGCTTGCTCATTTGCATATGGATATCAAATGATTCCAACAGTGTTTGTTGTAAAGGCTGTCCTTTCTCCATGGAGTGCCTTTGTACTTTTGTTAAAATAAAAACACAGTTGTCCACCAATGGGCTTATTAGTGAACACCGAGTCCTCTCTGACGGATGATTTTGATGTCCATTCTTGCACCACAACCACATACTACAGTAGCTCACAACTTTCCAAGAAATCTTAAAGGGAAGTGCCGAGATTACCTCTTTAAAACAGTGGCACGCCTTCTGCACTGCAGGCAGTGTGCCGTTCCACGACAGCCCTGGAGCCAGTTTGTCAATCACTCCCCAAATGAAAAGAGTGTGGTTTCTAATTGTGCTCAGGGAAACTGGGGTCACCACAGTATGGGATCTTCTCGCATGATAGCAAAGGTAATTTGTTTCTCCCGGTGATGCTGAAATGCCCTTCTCTGCTATCTCTGTTGAATCATTTCCAGGCTGGTTAGTTACAGTCTGTGTTTTCTATGCAGCCTTTGGTGGCTGACTGAACTGTAGTAAGGTTGCTGGTAGACACGTTCATATTTCTAAAGTATCCTTTACCCCACTTCTGTGGAATAGAGTAGTTTATCTGAGATGCTTTTCTTCCGGTGTCTTGCTCCTAGGGTCCATTATATAGGTTCTGAGCAATTACTTAAGGTGAGCGCTAGGTCCCCTACTCAGATGAGTTTGGGGAGTAGGCTTCCTGACAAGTCTTTAAGGCAAGTAGAAAGCATTCTTCATATTTAAAAGATATTTTACATATTCGGATATTGTGAAGACCTGGTGGATTACCAGTGTGGATGGTGGAAAAGGCACTGTTGGTAGCATGGCTGAGTGCCACCTTTGTCCTTTTGCTTGAGTAATCTCACACAGGTCATCCAGAGAGACCTTGGGTGAGCACTCCAAGGGCCACGAGGTTCTCTCTCCGTGCAGCTCTCTGCTCTGCAGAACTGCACCTTGCAAACCGAATTCTAGTTTCTTGGTCCTCCCCAGATATCCACCTCCATATCCTAGATTCAGGGAACCTGCTGAGTTCCTCCTGGGTGTAAGAGCCTGGAAACTCTCCCGAGGGAGCAAAGGCAAACAGGAGTGCTCACTGGGCTGCTTGTCACTGCCTCCTTCACAGTGGTCCTGATAACCAGCGCTCTGTTGCTTCTGTTTGTCTTGTGGGTTTTGTTTTTATTGTTGTTTTGTTTGGCTTTGCTTTCAGTAACCTGGTTCCTGTTACTGTCTCTTTGTCAGAAGCAGCAGTCTGGGGGAATATAGTTTTAATTAAATTGGTAGCACTGAATAAGAACATTGGTAGCAGCAGAATAAAATTACTTCAAGGAGTCAGGCTTTATAATGGTCCCAAAGAGAAATGAAGACAGGAAATTCTCAAGGGCCTCTCCTCTTCCTAAACCATATTTTTCCTTTAGGCTCATCAGACACTCGCTTCTCCTCTATCCTGAGCTGCATTACAAGGCTTTTCTAAGAGGTGATGCTCAAGGAGGCACATTCACAGTGAGGAGGCAGAATGGACTCAAAGGAAAACAGGCATTTGGAGGAATCTCTCTCCCACAGGAATTTCTGTCTGTGGTTGAAGAACACTGTCTTTGCTGTCAAACCCCACCACATCCATATCTTTGTACAATTATTCAGTGAATGAATAATTACTTACTCTTTGTCAAAGGATAGTCCCTAACTTTTGCTCAGATGACAAGATGTGAGGATTCTCAACTTCAAGGCAAGTGTAGGTCGCACCAAGCTGTCGCTTACTACCTGCACAGCACCATCAGGCTACGCAACTCACCGAGACATCCAATGCTTTTTCAGTAAAATAGATATAATATGCCAGAATCACAGCCACTCTGAAGATTAAACAAGATAGCTAAATAAAATGACCAACCTACCACGTGTCAAACAGCATATACTCAATGTATAAAACATGCCATATTCCCACATCAGGATGCAGTCAAACAGCGGTGCCATCTTGGACAAATTAAACTTGGGCCATCTTTAACAAATACTGTTTATG
Organism: Bramus lutescens; assembly: GCA_001685075.1. Taxonomy (NCBI): domain Eukaryota; kingdom Metazoa; phylum Chordata; class Mammalia; order Rodentia; family Cricetidae; genus Bramus; species Bramus lutescens. The sequence goes on from LOEQ01008764.1 coordinate 77,992, forward strand.
TGAATGGATTTTATATAGAATGGCTTATATGGTATTTTATGTGATAATATTTTGTTACCTTCTGCTTTCCACACTCCACCTGTATTCGTCATATACACTAGAATTCATTTTGCATATTGTTATTAAAGGTTTTAAATAGCAAGGTCTTTACATGAATATTTGAAGCTTACACCATTCTCCTTTAGCTAACTGAATGGCATTTGATGTTGCTAATCCCATTAGTGCAGGTAGCACTTGGTTCTATGTAGGCACAGTTTATAACACAGGATGCGCCTTTCCTGAGTTCTAGGTTATGAGGTTCCAGGTCCAAGTCCCAGAGATCAAAAGGAACCCTTCAGACCTTTTACTAGGACCATCTTTTTGGAGAGATTAATTCATAACTGCACAATTGCAGAAGAACTAATATAATGGAAAGCTGAAAATGTAAAGTAGCCTACATGAACACGGGCTCTAACATGGAAATGGTTCTACAATTAGAAAGTGCTGGGGATTGATTCTCAGTAATTGTGCCTTCTTGATGTTTAATTAAAGAGCAGTTTAACTTAAAGGTCACAGTACATTGAGTTTTCTAGATGGTGGTCGATGAGAATGTGTTTGGAAGCAGATATTGAACCCACCTATGGCTTAAAAGATTAGAGAAGAGAGGGGGGAACACACTCTAATTCTTCGCTCCAGTCCTGGGGCGGCAACGTATACTGTGTGCACTCCCAGCTGGGAGAAGCATGTTGATAAAGCAAAGATAAAGGGTGTAGAGGCTAGACTGAGTTGACAAACTTTCTAAGAGGTCAAGTTGAGATCTGGACTGCTGTGAGAGACCGTGTTCACAGGGACTGGAAGCAGAAAGGATGCCTAGTGAAGCCATGGTCAGCCGGAGCATCACCGTTGCATGGGGAAANTCCTACATGGGAAGCTCAGAATTAACAGTAGACATAATGTGTGTGCCCTGTGACATCACTGCTTCCGCTCCCCTTTCAAAGTTGGACATTATAGACATCACTCATCATGCCCCTGCCTCAGATGGTGAGCTTCAGGAAATGCAAAACTTTACCATTCCTAACTATTCAGCTCTTGTTTCTTACCAGCCAAAGGGCTGCCCATAACTGCCAAACTTTGTGTACTGTGTTATGACTCTCACACAATTTGTTGCTAAGGAGCTAACAGGCTGTATGGCTCTGAGCCCCAGACAGAGGGTGTGAGACCATTTCAAGCTGTGTATGGTGTCAGTGACCCCAAGGAGGCTTCGCAGTATGTGTAGGAATATCGTTTCTGCCTGTGGTCTGCACACTAACCATGCTACAGGGGTTTACGCCTTCTCTTTAGCTGGGGTCTTCAAATGCATAGTCTACCCACAAACTGTTAGCAGCCTGGAAAACGGTGTTTACTACTGAGGCAAGCTGAACATGGAAATACTGGTGTTATTTTCGATCATTAAGACCACAAAATAGTACATTTGCAGTGCATAACATTAATTAGATAAGTTTCGCACTTAGGTTCAGATCTGCGTTCCATGCTTCCAAAATAACTTTAAAGGTAAATAAACTTTATTTACCTGGTATTATCTGGATTTAGCATTCCTTATTCAAAAGGTGTGAGGCAAGAAGATTTCAGACTTAAGAAGTTTTGGATTTGAGAATATTTGCTTAGGGCTGCATCAGTTGAGCATCTGTAATCCCCAAATTCATGATCCAGAAGGCTTTGAAATCAAAAACTCTTATAAGCGTTATTTCAGCACTCAAAAAGTTGAATGTTGGCCCATTTCGGACTTGGGATTTCCAGCTTATGTTTAGCCTGTACTTGGAAATGTACTTGAAATGCACGCACATCCATCATCTCCACATTATCTGTAATCCACAGGTGAGCTAACTCTCACATCCGCAGTGCTCCAATGTCAGTGGTTCTCAACCTGTGGGCCACGACCCCATTGGCAAACCTCTGTCTCCAAAGATATTTACAACATAATTCATAACAGTAGAAAAGATACAGTTGTGAAGTAGCAGCAAAGATAATTTTGTGGTTGTGGGTCAACACGATACGAGGAACTGTGATAAAGGTCGCAGCATTAGGGCAGTTGAGAACCATGGCTGTATGAGCTATGACCAGGAAGGAAGGCCAACATTGCTTTTCAGACTAGCTACTTAATATGTGCTATGATCAAAGAGCTTTGGAACTTGGTGAAAGAAGTGAAAAGCAGTCCGTGTTTGATGCATTCTTAAACTGGACATAATAGAAAATGGAAAATTTGGGTGAATAAAGTATTTTGGCCTGCTTTCCCATTGTGTTAGAGCGTTTGGTAAATCGAATAGTCCATAATTCTGCCTTCATCCAACAGCTTAGTTCCATATCACAGCAACTTTCAAACACCCTGCCCAAATCCTTTCAGTCTTAAAAATAGAATGTCAACCTCCAAAGTGACATTTACTTAAGATCCACACCTTGAAAGGGTAGGGAACATCTTTATTTTGGGAAAAGCGTTGGTGTGACAGAACTGGAAATTTGACCCCAGGGCCATCCTTTGTGTCCACCTGGCTCTTGTCTGGCTCTCTAGTAGATGTGTGTTTAGTTTCACACCTAAACTAGGCTTCTTCTCTCATGCATGAGAAGAATACGGAATACATGTAACGCTGCCAGGGTTCTGTGTGGCCACTGGATGTCCTGCTGCCTCCACC